>CM065726.1:5058892-5098892 GCA_033310375.1 Conus canariensis
ATATTCAAAAGAATGCAGACTTTGGCTACTTAAAATAAATTATAGCCTACATCATTCAACGTAATTCCTTCTAAAAAAAAAAAAAGCTCAGTGCATTTTCCCAAGACACAAAGTATAGGGTGTGGGGGTTGGGGGGGGGGGGGCATAAACAATGCCCTGATCCATTGTTGTCAGATGTATATCTGTACATGAAAAAAGGCCTGCTACCTGTGGTGTGTCCTTCCACGACGTTAGCCATGTACATGGGTCACAAGTCCAGAGGAGAAGGGGAAAATAGTGGGAGAAGATACCAGCGTCGTTATATCCTCATTCTTTGTTAGAGTAAATCTATGTGTGGAAACCATTTCTTTTCAAATTCAATGCATTTCATTTCCAAATTGCCCATATATTTTTCCACCTGGTGTCTTAAAACTTATATCTGTCGAGGGTGTTCGTACCAAAGATTTTATTTGGCCAGTTCTGCACTTATACACATAAAATTTTCCAAGCGAAATGAGATCGAGTACTTCGTCCACTTTTGTGTTGTCTTCAAAATAAGTTAAATGTTAAACAACAGGCTATGGCAATATACACATTGCCCTCTAAAAAAAGCAATTCCATTCAAAAGGACCGATAAACATCACATCTGTACAAATATAATGCTGTACTGTGTCTTTTTCTTTGTGGCAAAAAGTCGCACCATTCGCTGTGAACAATCCCAAATTTTCACTATTATCAAAACATTGTTCGAGTTAAAAACCTCTTAATGTTATTTCCTTTATTTCTTATATCTTATTCAAAAGCATTTCTCAATGGACCAGTGTATTTAATTTTGCTTCACAGTTTACAAACGGTTTGATCTGTAATTATATATTTCTATTTCCTCCACTAAGATGATATAAGATGCGTTTGATCCTTTATTTATAGCAACTATTGATTGCGTCGCCTTTGCAGTTTCCTTGCCCCAAAGAATTATGAAAAACTATGGTCTGTTCCGGTTTATGCTTGTTACTTGTTAGTATAGAGTTCATTAAGTTTATCTTAATTCCAATCTCTCGTGAGAAAGCTGTACATTTAAGAATTGCCCACTGCTGTCCACCAGACCTTTGACTAAAGCTATGTCGTTCAGTGCCCAGGTTTTGTGGTTAAATGTATTATAAGCAATACTGGATTTCTTGTCGTGAAATATTGGTTCCCCTAGTAATCCTTTCTCTCTTTTCGTTGAGTTTCATTAAATAAGTTGGCGGAGCTTAGAAGACATACCTAAAATCATTGTTCATAACCCGTATCAAAGTGCCTGGGTCCACACATACTTCCATGTCTAACACAACATCTTAAAATGCTGATCCATGTTGGAGTCTGATTAACAAACCTTTGCACTAGGCTAACTGTAATGTACGTATATACGTTTTGATATCAGTAACACCGATAACCCCGTTCTGAATACTATACACGGTGTATTTTATCCTAATTCTGTCTGTACCTTTCCAGGTCGGAACACATTGTCTGTTATTGTTGGATCTTATTATCTGGAGGATCTGGAAACAGTTCAAATAAGTACATGAGATTTGTTGAAATCAAGTATTTCGGTACAGTAATCCTGCCTAGTGATATGACTGTGTTTAGTGGACCGTATTATGGAAAAAAATTTTAGTTTTGACAGCTTGTCTCCATATTTATTTCTTTGACATTTGCTAGATCATTAGTAAACCAGATTCCTGTGTGTGTGTGTGTGTGTGTGTGTGTGTGTGTGTGTGTGTGTGTGTGTGTGTGTGTGTGTGTGTGTACATGTTTTTGTATATATGAAGAGTATTTCATTCCGCCTAACTATATATAATGTTTTAGCATAATTCAGTTAGAACCCTGATGTTGTTTCTAAATCGGCTGAGACTTTCAAATATTTTTTTTTAAAGATTGTCTGTCGCCTCCTAAAGTTACGGATGTGTTGTCAGCAAATTAATCTTAAACTCATTGTCTGCTATTTTCACCCTCTAATGTTCACATCCACTCATATTCTACGTGCAAGTATTTCAGCACATTAAACAAAACAAAAATAGAGAAATATTGAAATTTTACGTCTGCATCCTCTGTTTTTTTGTGTGTTTTTTTCAATTCTTCTTGGTATTTTCTAGTTTATTACACGCATGATTTTACATTATTGGGGGGGGGGGGGGGGGACGCTATTTGTTTACATCTATCATCTCCAAAGCCAAATGAGTAAGACATTTCGTTATACAAGATCAGCTGACGGACTTGAACACTTTTTCGATATCGACTGATACAAGCAACCCTGGTGATCTTTTTTTCTTTTTTTTTACTCAAGATGATGTATGACGTCGTAAACGGTAATTCTGGGTCCAGTGTATGTGCTGTCTGGTTTTCGCCCATGAGTTTAGGCAGGATCGATTTTGTTCGACTGGCTATGGAATCTGACCCATTTTTTTGTACTACATTCAGAAGAGTCCTTGGGTAAACAAATTATTACTCCTTCTCTTTGAATAATTGACATTTCACCTTTAAAAGAACCGTTCATGTAAGGAGTGCACTACAAAGCCGCCCCACTATTTACAAGAAAATAAATAAACAGTTAAAGATATTGACCATCATTCAGTCAGACCCCGGACCTTTTCACTTTGCATGTTTTTAAAGCTAACGACGTTGTATTGGGTTCTTCTAAGTTATAAGATTTGATTGATGTTAATTTAGGCAGATTTCCAACATAACAATCAATGTCGATTTCTTCTGTTATTCTTACTGCATAATATAACAAATGACAAAAAAAAATCTCTCTTTCCTTCAAGGATGTTGCCTTATCAGATAGTATTGCATCCTTCGTTGTTATGGGTTTTATCATTTACTTACTAATAAAATGTCTTTCTTACCAAACAGCAAAAGTTTTCTTTTTTTCCACTTTGGGAAACCCATCTAGTCTTTAATCTCAGAATTATACCTTCCTGGTTCCATATACTTTTTCAGAATAATCTCAGAATTATACCTTCCTGGTTCCATATACTTTTTCAGAATAATCTCAGAATTATACCTTCCTGGTTCCATATACTTTTTCAGAATAATCTCAGAATTATACCTTCCTGGTTCCATGTACTTTTTCAGAATAATCTCAGAATTATACCTTCCTGGTTCCATATACTTTTTCAGAATAATCTCAGAATTATACCTTCCTGGTTCCATGTACTTTTTCAGAATCTCATTTAGTTGTTCTTTTCATGTGCAATATTTCCATATTCGATTTATTAGAATTATTTCTAGTAATACAGTGTCTTTTTTCAAGTTTGTTCTTTGTCATGCATATTGTTATTTTTCCTTGTACTGCATGATATGATCTAAACTCTAGTCTCCATAAGTAGAACACCAAGAAACAGTTGATCTTAAATAGTACACTGGGTTTGGTGACCAAGTATTCGATCTCCATTATATTCTAAGCTATTGAATGGATCCTAAACGTTTATTTTTAAATTCACAGAAATCATTTTTGCTATCAGCTACTTCAAAAAAGAACATCCACGTAGTATTTGAAAATGGAACCCAAATGCTCCGATTTGCGACAAAGTGCAATAATTTGCACGCATAATTCGCACTTGTATTGATATAAAATTATCTACGTAAGCAACTAAGTAATGAATTCAAACAAATGAAAATAGATAAACAGCATGAATTATTTCACTCCGCAAATAA
Organism: Conus canariensis; assembly: GCA_033310375.1. Lineage (NCBI taxonomy): Eukaryota > Metazoa > Mollusca > Gastropoda > Neogastropoda > Conidae > Conus > Conus canariensis. The sequence goes on from CM065726.1 coordinate 5,062,565, forward strand.
AGATATAATCAATACAAATAAAACGGTCGGGAGATCAGTAAAGTCATGCAACTATCTTTAGATGCACTTAAATGGACAAAAGGACGGACAAATTACAAGACATTGTATGACCTGAAATAGTATGGAATCGGCAATCAAGCAAGTTTGTAAATATAAATCTTATCGGTGATCAAGTAAGTATACAACTATTACTCGTATCTTCTTCTTCTGCGTACGCAGGCTGATACTCCTGCGGACACCCCCTGTATAGAGAGTGTAGTTTTGTGTGTATGACCGTTCTCAAACTTCTCAAACTGAGCACTACAAACAATAATGGTGATAAGGAGCATAAAGATAAAATCAGTATATGGGTTGTCTTACGTTTTCGATGCGCAATGTTTCTTTTTCTTTTCTTTTCTTTCTTTCTTTCTTTTCTTTCACTTGTGATGCATTTGTCACGTCACAGAAGCCCAAGGCTAGCAGCCGGGGCAGTGCCTCCACCTCCAGCGGGTCAGACCGGAGCAGTCGAAAGGAGACGATGAGTTACAGCGAGTTTTTGGCTTTAGAAGCAGAGGCCAAGGAAGAAGCAACTCCGCCATTCTGCTCTGCATTTGACAACCCTGCATACGAGAGCGTCGGTTCTCCATACGTACCATAACAAACGCAGTGTGGATTTATAGCGTCTGCAGGTTTCTTTTTTTTTCTTTTTTTTCTTTTTTTGTTTTTTTTTTGTTTTGTTTTGTTTTGTTTTTTTGTTTTTTGCCGACGCTGAAGAGAATGCTTTTCTTTCACTGAGAAATGAACAGTGACATCGGGGTTGGAGGGAAGGGGGGGGGGGGGCTGCTAAACTGTGATTTTTTTTTTCCAAGACCTATGCTCATGTAACATGGCGATTTATATTTGTCAGTTCTCTGTTTTCCGTTTTGTCATACATAGGGACTCAGCCATAGATTGTTGACATGATAAAATTAAAGATTGTTGACATGATGAAATTAAAGATTGTTGACCCGATAAAATTAAAGATTGTTGACCTGATAAAACTAAAGATGAGAGGCAAAAGTATGCCATGAGACTAATTAGAAAAAGAACTACACATGGAGAAAAACGAGAGCGTGATAAACAACAATGGGAGAACAGAACAAATCTGGGACAAAAGTTTTCTAGCATCAAAATCTTGGCCACTGACAAAAGCAGTCTAGATTGTTCAGTATTGCGGGTTGCCGTATCTGAGGCCTGGTTGCCTACTGGATATAACTATTGTGAAAGGAAATAAGGCGTACAGCCCTCATGTCCTGCAGTCTGAGACCAGTCAGGGATTCCATAGATGAGAGTACCCTTTCCATCATCCTCATCTTCCAAGTACATCAAAGAAGAAAAGAAGTCACAAAATATGTAGCCTTACAAACCTTGCTCATGTGGTGGCCTCAGTTTCAATGTCCTCCCCACACCCACGCTCATAGTAAGTCCTGTGGTCAACATGGTTGGTATCGACAAGACCATGGCGACTGTGGTCAGTTGGTGGTGCTGCCGCCTCAGGAGGGGGTATACTTATGCATGTCAGCTCCACGGCTGAGCGATGTTTGTTCCCAGTACTGGGCATTGTGAAGAGTGTTCTGTGTTGTTTGGATTAGAACAGGCACCATTGAACACAGTTGCAGAAACTAGGCCACAGCGTAGAGTGTGTGTTTTGGTGGGTTGCCGAATGATGACTTGCTGCTGACTGTTCCCAGTGTACTGCCAGCGCTGTAGTTGGGACTGGATGACGCTGTGTGTGGCTGTGTGTGGCTGTGCCTGGGATGGTTGAAATCAAAGAGAAAGGAGAATCTTTATACAGAGACTGTACACCATGAAAAATAGTAATTAACAGAGATATTGGCTATAGCTGCTATCATGATCATGATGAACAGAGACAATGGTTACCAGCTGCCGCCATGTATTATCATTGATTATGTACATTAGGTATCACTCGAGTTGTTTAGCTGACATTTACGAGCAAGCTTTTTGTTGACAGTAGTTTTCTGTTACATAGCGATAAGGCTGTACACCTCAGTCTCCATGTTGTCCATTACCTGCACTAAAGCCCGCACGTCAATTGATTTATTTGTTTGTCAATAAGATTTGTTTAGAACTTCTGAACTGATCTTAGAGAAACTTAAAGAAGGTTAGAATGTGCCCCATGCACAAAACCCGTTCAGTTTTGGTGCAAATCGCTGGGTGGATCCAAAACCCGTTCAGTTTTGGTGCAAATAGATGGGTGGATCCAAAACCCGTTCAGTTTTGGTGCAAATAGATGGGTGGATCCAAAACCCGTTCAGTTTTGGTGCAAATAGATGGGTGGATCCAAAACCCGTTCAGTTTTGGTGCAAATAGATGGGTGGATCCAAAACCCGTTCAGTTTTGGTGCAAATCGATAGGCAGATCCAGATCCATCCAGCAAGATCATTTTATGTCGAATTTTCGACTGAACATGAACAATGTAAAGTTGCTCTTTGCGAACTGCCATTTGTTCATAAAACAATATGTTTCTTTAGTTAAATTATTTTATAATATGTATGGCCATAGATTAGAACGACAGTGTGAGGATATACTGGAACGACAGTCGTGTTGTGATATCCTAATATTGTAGCATTGTCTGAAAGATTGTCCTAATGAATTTTCAGTGACAAAAATGTGCCTTAGCTCGTTTCGTTTGGTGAATTTGATATATCGGTAAACTTAACCTGCTTTATTGCTGTAACTTGCGTATGTGTGTGAATGGTTTGGTAAACTTGATACTTATAGGTATTTTAAGCCTGCTCAGTTGCAGTTACACACACACACACACACACACACACACATACATACACACACACGCACACACACACACACACACACACACACACACTTGCGCATGTGTGTGTATGTGTGTGTGCGCGCATGTGTACGTATGTGTGTGTGCGTTCGTTCGTGTGTGTATGTGAGAGAGAGAGAGAGACAGAGACAGAGAGAGACAGAGACAGAGACAGAGACAGACAGAGAAAATGTCTCAGTGTGGCAGTTGTTCGCTGTATGTATGTTTGCTTGTGCATGCTTTTTTCTGTACAAAGATGATGCTCAACACATTTTGCATTGAAATATATCTGTATTTAAACACTAGACCTGAGTTTTTGCTTGCTGTTGCCCCTCACTGCTTCAGGAACTTTAACTTTGATGCGAAAAAAAGAAGAAATGAAATAAATACATAAATAAAAGAAATGAATGAAGTTGTAATCCCAGATACATGTTAATTATAAATCCAAACATGAAAAAGAAATCCTTGTTGCCAGTTGGATTCCCTTCATGCTACACTAGGAAATACTCATGTAAATTATTCAGGGGAAACTGTTGCCAGCCATAGATTTGTAATACTCAGCAGATAACAGTTGTGTACATCTATACACTGAATGTGGGTCTGGTAGTGCATGCATTTGATGATTAATTAAATGTGATGTTTTGTGACCACTTATCTTTTTATGTCCTAGCCGAGGCATCTAAAAACCTGGCGGTAGCTCGAATTACATTTTTCACTAGCCCGCCAACTTGGAGATTGTCTACCTTTGATTAAACTTACATCTCATAGTTATTCTTATGTTGTTACCATAGGGCAAAATGGTATATGTGTTTACATATGTACTTTGTGTAATATGTCTGGGCCATACGTTCGCACTGTTTAATGTATTCATTTCAAACACTTTGAAACCTGTTTAAAAGTTCAAAAGACATCTTCCAAGAATGTGCACAAGATGTTTCCGATCCAGATAATCTCAATTTCGTGGGAAAGAAGACGTTGTAACACGATTTCATCAGTAAACTTTGTCAAAATCACGTCATTTTCAAGACTTAGATTGCATAAGGCTGGTTACATTTTAGAGGCTAATGGCTTTTGAACTAATATCTCCAATTTTACAGTTCTAGAGTCAGAGCCTGTATGTCTAATAACTCTTGCCCGAGAAATCAAAATTTTGGAATTCATACCATTTAAAGTTAACAGTTTAGACTGCCCTTGATCGTTCTACATTGCTCCGTGGAATATTTGATTTATCCTCCTTCAAAGCATTTCTAATATGCTTGCAGACGTGAACTTTGTCCAGTTTGCTGCATTTCTGAATTTAATGGTTTGGCTCTTCCTTCCTGTTGCTCACGTTTTCAATGTTACAGACTCAATTCTTTGCACGGTATTCAGTCACAAAAATGGCTAATGTTTTCAATGTTACAGACTCAATTGTTTGCACAGTAGTCACTCACAAAAATGGCTAATGTCTTGGAAATAGAAACTGTTACAAAATATTCGAGTCTATTGTTTTGATCCTTTAGAACTTCAGGATTTCATGTCAAAGTCTCACCCATCATTTACTAATTTCAGTTAAAAAACAAACACTAACCAGCTAAATTCAGAGTGTGAATGACCTTTAAATCCAAAAAAAAAAAAAAAAAAAAAAAACTCAGTTTGGTTCTGACATCAGTGCTACTTTCTCTCCACAGGTGTTGTCTTTCTTTCTTTTTTTTCTTTTTTTTTTAAATTCTTAATTGCATCAGTCTCTATAGCAACTGCTGTCTGGTGCTATACAGAATTGTGTTGATTCCATCAGTCTCTATAGCAACTGCTGTCTGGTGCTATACAGAATTGTGTTGATTCCATCAGTCTCTATAGCAACTGCTGTCTGGTGCTATACAGAATTGTCTTAGTGGGTTTGATGCTGAGCCGTTTATCTTGCCTTAGAATTAAAAGTGTATGAACCTTTTCACTTGTTTCTTTAGTGGTTTTAACAGCCTCGGCTTAATTCGGTGCGTTTCATGCATTAGTTTAAACTGAAACATCATTTGTGTAGAACAATACTCTGTTTGACTGTAATTTTTAAAAAAAAAACGCCAGTGTGTTTCTACTCACATTTTCACATGATTGCTATAGTTGTACTTGTTCTAATTTTGTGTCCACAGCCGCACTGCACTCATTGGTGAAAAACAGTAATGTTTTAAATCAAATATTGCCATGGGATGCTAAGAAAGCATGAAGATAAAATCGATGTTTATTGCCCATATTTGTTGCATTATCAGTTGAAGGGAATGCACATGGAAGATTGCGCCCCGCTTTGTTCTCTCATGTCTGGGTGTTAAGAAACGAAAGATGTATTCATTTTATTGAGAGCATCTATTTCTTTCTTACTTTACAACCCATACTCAGTATATAACAAACTTTTATGAAGTTTAAAATTGCCTTTCATTTTCTTTCTTTCTTTCTTTTGCTTTGTTCAAACTTACATTCTTTTTATTACTGTTACATTAATTTATATACTGTATCATGTGTAGTTCAAATCAAAGAGAACACTATTTAAAAAAGGTTAATGTTACATTGCACTACATTGAAAACTTCATCACTACTGGCAGAACATTGCAGCATCAACAAAAGCAATACATCTCTCTCTCTCTTTCTCTCATTTGTGTGGTTAAGAGATAATCCACATCAAGATCAAATCATGAATATGACTATCAGTTAAGCAGGCTGTGTCGACAAAGTCAACAGGTAAGACAGATAATGACTTGCCCATCTTGTTGCTTTCAAAAAGAATGATAACAGATCCTCCAAAGACAAGCCAACAGACCCAGAAAAGACAGGCTCTTGAGATCAGGCATTGAAGGCTTTAATGGTTGTATTCTGATGCTCGATAACATTACTCCACTTTTTGCTTTAATGGTTGTATTCTGATGCTCTATAACATTACTCCACTTTTTGCTTTAATGGTTGTATTCTGATGCTCGATAACATTACTCCACTTTTTATAAGTGTATGGAGAACAAAATAATCACCTGTTATTTGGGGGTAAAAAAAATGAAGCTTTCTGAACACGAAAAGTTCGTTGTTGAATGAGCAGCAACATTAGTAGTACATATTAGTGTAATGTCTCTAGTGTTTTCGTCAGCCCAGGCACGGCCTCCGTGGTTGGCCAGGCTGCTAACAACGTGACTTGACCCTTTTGTTCCCCCTGTGGATGTCATATTTGACTTGTAATCAGCTGATTCGCACTTATTCTCAAAACGCTTAACACAGAATTGTTGTCGGAGTTAATTTGTTCGTTTGTTAAAATTTCATTGTTTCACAACAAGTTATCATTCTAAGATTGTTTTCCTTTCGTTTGATCTTTCACTCCATTTTTTTCTTTCTTTTTTTTTTTTTTTTTGTTTTTTTTTGTTTTCTTTTGTTTTCTAATCCCATTTTACATGGTCTGATGCGAACCGCAGAGTATAAAGTAGATGACAGGGAACTGCGAGATACTCTGCAGCGTTCTCACTGGAGCAGGGAACAGTGATGACCATCGGTGAGAATTATGAGCTGGTGTAGACTCCAGATGACACCACAACAGATCACCCACCAACTCCTTGTCCCCCATCCATGAGGACATCTGGTGTACACTCCAGGTGACACCACGACAGATCACCCACAACAGATCACCCACGACAGATCACCCACCAACTCCTTGTCCCCCATCCATGAGGACGTCTGGTGTACACTCCAGGTGACACCACAACAGATCACCCACAACAGATCACCCACCAACTCCTTGTCCCCCATCCATGAGGACATCTGGTGTACACTCCAGGTGACACCACGACAGATCACCCACAACAGATCACCCACGACAGATCACCCACCAACTCCTTGTCCCCCATCCATGAGGACGTCTCTGTCACAAAGTGGCTGGTGTAGATTTCTTCTTGCTGTCACATGAATTTTTTTTTTTTTTTTTTTTTTGTTAATTACAAATATTGAATTGCAATGTATGTTTTTGACTTTCATTTTGCAAACTAATTTGATATTGGTGTATATTTCAATTAAAGATAGAAAGCACAGAAAAAAGTTCTCACTGATTGTGCATTTCACTTGTCTGTGTGCATGCTGAACATAAACAACCACCACCACAATAATATCAAGACTTGTGATAAGTCAATGTGGTTAAGGCCACACAATTGATATCAGACACCGACGCACTTATGCACCCTCTAACACACACACACAAACGTGCGTGCACGCTCATGCACATCTTCCTCAAGACCGTTATGTACTGAAAGTGCAATGCTGTTGTACTGTGGTGTTTATGAGCAGTACGTTTGTTCTCCAGCCCTTTAAAATGGAGGTCAACACTGTTACGGGTAATCTGGGAGCCCACTCACATTTGTCATGTTCTTGTTGGCCAACCAACCACAAATCCATACTTAAATTGAAAACGTGTCAAACTGCAAAGGCATTCAGGAGAGTGCTAGCCTCTGAAGTTGAACGACTCACCCTTCAAGTCTATTTATCAATCTTCATGTGTGAAAATGTTTTTGTTTTGTTTTTTTCAACCAGGTGAAGTAATAACTGGTAAAAAGGGTGAAAGAGTACGTTTCCAGTTTTACAAAACAAAAAAGCACAGACAGACACAGAGAGTGAGAGAGAGAGAGAGTGAGAGAGAGAGAGAGAGAGAGAGAGAGCATCAGCTTTGCAGCCAAACTGCTGTTGATAATGAATTCATGCATCATGCAGACGTTTGACTTCAACCTGAGTTATTAACCCTCTCGGGAGAATGCCACCCTATTCGTCCATCAAATGATGGTTCCCATGAAGCTGTCTCTAAATCCATCAGATAAAACTTCATTAACCGAAGCACTGAAAACTGAAGCACAGTGAGTGAATGCTTGCTTCATTGTAATCACACACACACACACACACACACACACACACACACACACACACACACACACGCTTGCATGCATGCACGCACCAAATTCCATTCCTATCTACACAGAAGAGCAGACCACTGTGGGCTGTGGAGTGTCAAAACAAAAAGTATGTATACTGGTGTACACTGGTGTCTAGTGTAGACATCACCCCTGAAGACAGAATATGGCTACCTTAACAGTGGAAGCACAAATTCACAAAAGTGTTGCCAACTGTAGACCTTCCAGTTCCATTGGAGCAATGAAGAAGACTGAAAGAAAAGGAAAAATATATAGATACCCACACATTGAAGTAAATATAGATACCCACACAATGAAGTAAATATAGATACCCACACAATGAAGTAAAAGGTTCCTTACACCCACTTTCTTCAGGTGGTAAGTCATATTCATTGAACAGAATACAGTTTAGGTGTTTCTTCTCACTCTGCTCTCTCATTTCAGCTGTCCCAATTACATTTTGGGGGGTTACCTGCTCATCTTGTAAGAGTGAATTATACATAAAGCCCAGAGGCTGAATATGCAAAACCTTTCTTTTATAATAAGTAGTAAGTGGGAATTCATCAACACTTCACAGAATGAACAGCAAGGTAAAAGGTAAGTGGCTAGTACATGCTCTTGCAACACAAAGTCATCCAGCAAACAATGCTACACGAATTTTGTCTTGCATTTTATTGTGTTTCTTCTGGAGCAATGCATTCAGATAGTTACTGTCGCTAATGAAGAAAATTTCACACAGAGTATGGGACATTCTGAAAGATCTGAAAGATCCTGCAAATGGAAAAATCATTGGGGAAAGATGGCAAGGTTTAGATATGAATTTCTTTTGGACAAGAGCTTCTTCATACTACACCTGTTTCAGTACAAAAACAATGAATAACTTCAAATCAGTTTCATACATAAAATCATTCACAACCACAAGAGGAGAAAGTGGGTTATGCACACGGACTGTCAGCAATTCCAAATCTCCAGTGTTACCATATCCTGACCACTGAAAACCATGAACCAAACCAATGTAGCAAAATGAAATTTATTCGGTATCACTTGAACACTGAAAGCAAATTCCATACACCGCTCAACAGCTTGCGTTTTCACGCTTTTCTTTCCCTACATTCATCCACAGCTGATCTCAGAAAGCCTATATAACAATCACATCTGTCATGAACAATGTGCCAAATTTGTAGCTACAAATCATAAATTGTTTACAACAGACAATTTCAGCATGTGAAAATTCCTTCGCCTCGCAACACACTGACAAGTCCTTTTAGCACCGCTAACCAAACAAGGCCCACATAACCTGAACATGCATCAATCACTGCTTTCTGGGATCAAGGTGATGAGAAGGGAAAATGTGATCATACAGGTCAGGACAAGCACCACAAGCAGTGAAGTGCATGCCTTTGAATGAGTGAAACGGAAAGCATTACCCTGATGTTTCAATGGCTGACTGCAGATGCTGTCTGAATCAATGAGTGAAACAGAAAGCATTATCCTGATGTTTCAATGGCTAACTGCAGATGCTGTCTGAATCAATGAGTGAAACGGAGAGCATTATCCTGATGTTTCAATGGCTAACTGCAGCTCTGAATCAATGAGTGAAACAGAAAGCATTATTCTGTTTCAATGGCTGACTGCAGATGCTGTCTGAATCAATGAGTGAAATGGACAGCATGATCCTGATGTTTCAATGGCTAACTGCAGATGCTGTCTGAATCAATGAGTGAAACGGAGAGCATTATCCTGATGTTTCAATGGCTAACTGCAGCTCTGAATCAATGAGTGAAACAGAAAGCATTATTCTGTTTCAATGGCTGACTGCAGATGCTTTCTGAATCAATAATCACCAGTAACTGTCAAGTCTCAGAACAAGATGATGGTGGCAGGACAGGAAATCCAACATGGTGGACACTGATAGGCTTCAAACAAGTTTCAGGACATGATGGCCATGTAAATGTCGTTCAAACTTCCTCTGTCAAACTGAATTATTCTTTATAAATGTGCTGGGAAATACATACTGAATCCCACACACATTACATAATCACAGAGCTATAACAATCTGGCTGGCCTGGTTCCCACCCCCATCCTCATCCCCCAGCATCCCATCTTTCCACCTATCCCCACCCCCTTCCTGAAAACCACTTACAATGAGGAATTCAAATTTTGTCAAGTCTGTTCTTGATCTCATTCTTTTTTTTTCCTGATTCAACATCCTTAGCATGCACTCTATATTGTTGGATAAGTGGGAGAAGATGGTGGGTTGGATTTACTGCGCATGGTATTCTTAGTAGGTGGTGTCTAGCACATGTTCATTAGAGCAGGCACACCTGAACACCACTGGTGAGGTAGCACACAGCCTCCTCTAGCGGTTGACCTTATGGCCTGTTGGCTCTGGGATCGTGACAGAACAAGCCAGGGTGAAGTTGTAAGTGGGAGAGCAGCAACAGGCAGCATGGTGTGAAAAAAAAGGGAAGTGACTGAGAGCAACACTGTACTGCCGAGTCCATGTAGACTTGCTGGCATTGTCTGTCATGTTTTACTTGCATTTCAAATCAAGCAAATATTCTAGACACAAAGCAATAGCATGTATACGCATACATAAAGATGTAAAGAATAATAGGGGTAAGGAGTCATGTGAGTAAAGAACTGGACAGGAAATGGTAAGGAATGTTTGAACTGAGGAGACACTGAGTAATGGCAACATTCTCTCTTGACAATATCCAGTCCATTTTCATGCATTTCTATGTCACTGATGTAGTTAATGTATACCATCCATGCAGCAGTGAAGAAGCTAGGGAAATGAATGCTCATGACTAAAACTTTGATCAAACATGTAGACTGGTGCCAAAGAGGTTGTGTTGCTGCAAGTTTTGTACAGCTCTTCTATGTGTGAATCATCACAAAGAAAAAGACACAAAGTGATTTTAATAAGTGGACTGATTAGTGCCACACACCGCTGCTAAGATTTAGCAGTTCCAACATCACTGGGAATTTTATAGCACTACTGCCTCTTCTCTGCTAAGGTTAAAAATTATCAATGATGATATCAGAAATGTTTAGCCCCTACTACTTCTTCTCTGACGGTGTTATGTTACTTTCAAGTTTAACATCTATATTTTTCCAAGATGATGATTATGGCAAACAAGGATTACCATTCCCAAAGATTATGGGTCCAAATATGGACTCATGTGAGAAGAATAAAAGAAACTTTAATGATGCCTCTCTGAAGCAGTCACTTCGGACTAACATGGGTCTTTGTAGGCCTGGTTGACACTAGGAAGTAGATGTACAACACAAGGATGCACGGAGTACAGTCCTGGTTGACACTAGGAAGTAGGATGTACAACACAAGGATGCACGGAGTACAGTCCTGGTTGACACTAGGAAGTAGGATGTACAACACAAGGATGCACGGAGTACAGTCCTGGTTGACACTAGGAAGTAGGATGTACAACACAAGGATGCACGGAGTACAGTCCTGGTTGACACTAGGAAGTAGGATGTACAACACAAGGATGCACAGAGTACAGTCCTGGTTGACACTAGGAAGTAGGATGTACAACACAAGGATGCACGGATTACAGGCGTGTCAGAAAACTTGTCCTTGGCATATCCTTGGGTTCCTCATGTTCACTGACCACCATTTGGAAAACTTGTCCTGGGCATATCCTTGGGTTCCTCATGTTCACTGACCACCATTTGGAAAACTTGTCCTGGGCATATCCTTGGGTTCCTCATGTTCACTGACCACCATTTGGAAAACTTGTCCTTGGCATATCCTTGGGTTCCTCATGTTCACTGACCACCATTTGGAAAACTTGTCCTGGGCATATCCTTGGGTTCCTCATGTTCACTGACCACCATTTGGAAAACTTGTCCTGGGCATATCCTTGGGTTCCTCATGTTCACTGACCACCATTTGGAAAACTTGTCCTGGGCATATCCTTGGGTTCCTCATGTTCACTGACCACCATTTGGAAAAATTGTCCTTGGCATATCCTTGGGTTCCTCATGTTCACTGACCACCATTTGGAAAACTTGTCCTTGGCATATCCTTGGGTTCCTCATGTTCACTGACCACCATTTGGAAAACTTGTCCTTGGCATATCCTTGGGTTCCTCATGTTCACTGACCACCATTTGGAAAACTTGTCCTGGCATATCCTTGGGTTCCTCATGTTCACTGACCACCATTTGGAAAACTTGTCCTGGGCATATCCTTGGGTTCCTCATGTTCACTGACCACCATTTGGAAAACTTGTCCTGGGCATATCCTTGGGTTCCTCATGTTCACTGACCACCATTTGGAAAACTTGTCCTTGGCATATCCTTGGGTTCCTCATGTTCACTGACCACCATTTGGAAAACTTGTCCTGGCATATCCTTGGGTTCCTCATGTTCACTGACCACCATTTGGAAAACTTGTCCTGGGCATATCCTTGGGTTCCTCATGTTCACTGACCACCATTTGGAAAACTTGTCCTGGGCATATCCTTGGGTTCCTCATGTTCACTGACCACCATTTGGAAAACTTGTCCTGGGCATATCCTTGGGTTCCTCATGTTCACTGACCACCATTTGGAAAACTTGTCCTTGGCATATCCTTGGGTTCCTCATGTTCACTGACCACCATTTGGAAAACTTGTCCTTGGCATATCCTTGGGTTCCTCATGTTACTGACCACCTTTGGAAACTTGTCCTGGATTCCTTGGGTTTCATGTTCACTGACCACATTTGAAAACTTGTCCTGGGCATATCCTTGGGTTCCTCATGTTCACTGACCACCATTTGGAAAACTTGTCCTGGGCATATCCTTGGGTTCCTCATGTTCACTGACCACCATTTGGAAAACTTGTCCTGGGCATATCCTTGGGTTCCTCATGTTCACTGACCACCATTTGGAAAACTTGTCCTGGGCATATCCTTGGGTTCCTCATGTTCACTGACCACCATTTGGAAAACTTGTCCTGGGCATATCCTTGGGTTCCTCATGTTCACTGACCACCATTTGGAAAACTTGTCCTGGGCATATCCTTGGGTTCCTCATGTTCACTGACCACCATTTGGAAAACTTGTCCTGGGCATATCCTTGGGTTCCTCATGTTCACTGACCACCATTTGGAAAACTTGTCCTGGGCATATCCTTGGGTTCCTCATGTTCACTGACCACCATTTGGAAAACTTGCTTCAAATTCAGTTTCTCCCCATGCCCTGCTCTCACTGTGTCCTCCGATGTAATCAACCCCCAAATTCCCCAAGCCTTGTTCATTTCAGGTCCATGACCAATTCTGAAAGACTCAGAGCAGTCACTGGAGGGATGTGGTACCAGTCACCACCAGCCCAAAGAGCAATGTTATTTTACAAACCATTGTTATGACTTGGGAACTTATTAGCTCCTAGTCAGTGATTATTACATTGGAAATGGCACAAGTGAAGACTGTCAATATGATTCAGCAGGGATGCATCCTCCTCTCAAGATTGACTCACGATGATCTGACACTGACTGCTCCTGATGAGCTACAACCCAACAAGCTTGAATGTGGCTATATATGGGAGGAGTGGGAATAAACAGCATGTGAACGTAATGTCACCAAGAGGACACAAACGATGGGGCAACCAACAGAATAAACAGAAATGAAGTGAAATAAAAGAAGAGCTGAAGGAGCACTCCAGCCTTTCACTCCTGGAACAGTGCACAACAGATCTTTTCTCAAGCTCCTGTCACCTCATTTTCAGGCATACCAGCTAACAGAACAAGCTGGAAACAACAGGTGTATCAAATGCACAACAGAAATGAAGGTGAGAAACCCCTACACTGATAATGTCCACAAACATACACATATTATGTGTTGACTTTGCAGTCCTTGATATCAACTGGATGTTCTCCATGCTGGTGAAATAAAAACAGTTAACAATTCTTTGTCATCTTCCAGCACATGTATTCCAAACAAGCTGACACATTCAGGTGAGAAAAAAGTCTCAAAGCAGGAGAATATGAATGGGTTCTGTTGCAGAACTTTGATCAGATCTACTGGGGGTCTATGACTCGCACAGGAGACACAGGCTGGTTCTTGCCATGCAATGAAAGCACTAATTAAAATGGGGAAACTTCTTTGTTTACTACCAGATCTACTCTGCATACACTGTTACAATTCCTTTCACATAACCACAGATATATATGAATTACTTTCCATCTCATTGTGGCAGATGCTCATCAACTGTCTGTGTTTAACACACCTGCTGTGTTTGGAGAACACGAAATAATGACTGGTAAGTTGGGGGTTCAAACTCTACTGGAACAATGACCTGAAGGAATTTTCAACCCCATCCAAGCAGGGCTCTTATCCAGAGTGTAATTCTTAAGGACTAAAATTTGGACAACAGGGCCATGAGTGAGTTCTTCTGACATCCTGACCGCTACTGCAAGTCTACTTCACTTAATCTTGTTTTTAAAGCCAAAGTACATGAAATGTAAGGTGCAGCCCTGTCTCAAATTAAGTCTGACTGGCTCATTATGGCAACACACTGTTTTCAGCTATCTCCTTTCATAGTCTTTGTCTCAAATTCTGTTATCCTTCACGCCCTGCTCTCCTTGTGACCTTTGTTTTGATTTGCCCTTGACCTCCTTGTCTCCCGCTTGTGATGACTTGCAGATTCATATGGACTATGCAAGTCTCACTGAAGAAAACGTCTGGTAACTGTATCTTTCAGATAATACAGAACCTTACAAATGAAGAAGGAACAGGAAGGATCCTTATGGAAAGATTAAACAATAAACGTTTATAAGTCTAACTCTTCTTCAGTTCCATGGCTTGCGACTGGGACAGGGATTGTTCAATCTCTCCTAAAGAATCTCGCTGACCTTCAAAATGTATGCAAAACTCGTTCTTTAACTCTTACCAGTTGACTTTCTTAAAATGGAATGTCTGCATTCAATGCCGCTACCCCAGAATTTTTTTGTTGCTACAGTATCAGCAATCACAAACATTTCTGTGACAAGATTCTGCAGATTTCTCTACAAAACCAAACTTTTAAGACATTTCCCAACATTTTGACATATAATGACATATGTTCATGCATAATCTCTATTTTATGATCAATAAACTGTCATAGCCCAATTCTGTTTAAAATTCAGCACTAAAATGTCTGGACTGGTCAGAGTTTAAGCTCATTTATCTCTGTTGTGGTGGGGACAGTCCTGCAGTCTGGTTTCACAGCATTATCATCATCAGTAAGGGGCTTCAGTTGGTGAATATCAACAGCTATTCCTACCAATCAAAAGGAAGTTTACAACATTTGACGAATCACATCGCCCGGCATATACACCGACGTTCATGAATACAAGAGACAAAGATAAAAAATGACAAGTCAAACTTCAATCTAGTTTCTGATTCAGCTTCCTTTTCTTAAAACCCACTTCCTCCTTGCTGCCAACAAGGTAAATGTCATTGAGGGCTAAAAGTCAAAACGGAAATCTTTACTGTTTATGTTCAGCTATTACTCTCCTTTAACACATCAAAAACTAAAACAACTTCTGACTTGTAGGAAGAGCCATATGATTTTTTCACTTTACCTTTGCTTAACGCGCGGTGTCTGGCCTATGGATAGAGAGAACTCGGTGTATGGACCAGTCTACATGTGCAGCATATGCCTCAACAATAAAACTGGAAACAAAACTCTGATCTGTGGCCTTCTGGCAACCCACATTCCTAACTTCTGTGGACTGGTACAGCTGAAGTTAAGGGAGCTGGAACGTGTGGGACAAATCTATGGGGACTCTCAGCGTACATTCTCTTTGGATTATAAAGAAAACAACAACAGAAATGATTAAAGAAACATCTCTAAAAAAAGAAAGAAACTTCTATTTCATCTGCATGACAAACTGTCCATACAAACCCATTTAATTTCCTTTATGATGCATTTCTTCCTCTGCTCTTTTAGTTTTTGTTTGTTGTTTGTTGTTTGATTTTTCTGGTTTGGTAGAACAAATAAATCCCTCTTTTTGAGTGACTGAAATTTCTCCATCTCTGATTAAAACAACAGTTCATGATTCTGCTGCTCAACAAATACAATGTGAAAAGCAAGGCAGTCACGTAAAAGTTTCCACTGCAACCTCATTTTTTTCAATAACCCTTTGAGTTTGACTCCGACATATTAATTCATTTGAAATGTTTACAACTCTCTGTGTGATGCACGCTCTCTCTCTCTCTCTCTGTCTCTCTCTTCCTCTCTCATGCACTGAGTTTTGATTTTAAATTCTCCTCTCAATTCTTTGTAAAACTATACATCAAAACTAATCCTGTCTTTCCTGCACTCCAGATCTGTCAATTTTCCCACTGACTCTTAAACTAAAGCTATATCCATAAACTGGCCTACATTTCTGGACTTCACTGCTTTCACTTTTCTTCTTCTTTTTCTCTGGATAACGTAACAAACGTGGACATTTGCAAAGTGTATGAAATAAGAGTGATGACACATCTCGGTGTTAATCATGTTTGTGATGCGATCAATTTATCGCCAATGAAAACTAATACCAAACTTGTGCTTCACGTTTCTTGTCAGTCCTCTTTGCACAAATGTATCCTCATGTATCTCATATGTCTTGTACAACTTTTGAGGATCCATATTTTTATCGCCAAGACATTGAAATGCAACAGATTTTACAGAAAAAAAACAAAGAGTGCACATATAAGCCCATTAACGAAGGAGAGGAAAAACAGAAGAGAGGAAAATTAAGTTTGTAGACTGGTGAATGTCCCAGCAGATAAATGAAAGAACAATGTACAACTTAATATCTAAGCAATCTAAGCAATATGGGGAGTTTGTGTTATACTCCCTGTTTGGCTAGTATACTTACCATGTCAGACCATAGCATTCAACGGCAGTTAGCCAGCTCTGTCAGGCCGAATTTTTTCCGTGGCCAATGCAGTCATAAGACAGTCACGTGATGTCACCCCACTTCCGGCCCCGGAAGAAGCCATAGTCAACTTCCTATAAGTCATTCAGCGAGGCCTGGTGTATGGTGACCCCGAGAACCTTGGCGCCAGAGGGGAAGGTAGGGAGGGAATTAGAGTCTGACATGGTAAGTATACTAGCCAAACAGGGAGTATAACACAAACTCCCCATTTTGGCGTCATATACTTTACCATGTCAGACCATAGCAGAATTTAAAGGAATCGGAGGAGGGCGAGCGCCCTAGTGGTTCTTGGGGTTGACCGATATGGCTGCATTGGCCGCCACAAAGGAAATCCCCTTAGACCCATCAGCTCTGGTCATGCGGATATCCCTCAGGTAAAAATTAATGAAAGGATTTTCCGAACGCCAGTAGGCTGCCTCCAGCAGGTGGCGCACGGGGACAGAGTACTGGAACGCTGTGGAAGTGGCCAGTGCTCTGACCTCGTGGGCCCTGGGTGATAGGACAGGGAGATCCTTGTACGCCTGAGCGTAGGTAGATCTCACCGTCTTGGAGAGCCACCTGGAGATAGTTCCCGCCGAGATATCTCTAGTATTGTTGGGGTTGAGGGAGATAAGGAGTCGTCTCTGGGAGGAGCGCCTGGGGCGTGTGCGTTCCCAGTAGTACCTGAGACACCTGGAGGGGCAAAGGTCCATGTCTCCATCTTTTTCTCCCTTTCCCAAGATGTCAGAACTCCGGAAGGAACTTGAGAGAGACTGAGCCGTCCCTGTGGAAGGCGATATCTGTGGGGTCACCGCTGAGGGCGTGAATCTCACTTCGTCTTCTGGCCGAGGCCAGGGCGAGGAGAAAGGTGGTCTTAAAGGAGAGGAGGTCAAAAGGAATAGAAGCAATGGGTTCAAAAGGGGTTTTTCTGAGGGCATCGAGGACCGTAAAAAGGTCCCAGAGGGGAATGCGCCTAGGGGACTGAGCTTCCCGTAGAGCAACTCCTCTAGACACCTCTCTGAGGAGAAAGTCATTGTCAAAAGAAGGGCCCCCCAGTTGACGAATGGTAGTGCAGATAGCTGATCTGTAGCCCCGAATGGAGCCAGCCGACAGCTTAAGGGAAGAGGATAGGTGGGAGAGGAAATTTCCTATTTGGATGTTGGAGGGGCAGTAATGGGGAACAGAGTTATCTGAGCACCAGGTTATCCATCTCTCCCAACGGTAGTTGTAGAGGGATTCGGTGCTGGCTCTGCGAGATGCCGAGGCGAAGTCCCGTAATCCCTGAGAGGCCCCTGCCCCGGCTAGTGTGTCTAGGACGGACTGGGGTCTCTCCGAGTGGGGGGTAGATGCAGATGTTCGCAGTTGGGCTGGCATAGAAGCCACGCGTGTAGGCGAAGCATCTTGGGATTGGAGTGAGGAAGACCTGACCGGGGTTGTCTCAGCATGTCCCAGCGAGGGCTGAGCCGGAGGGGGGGAACGTGGGTGAGGGACTTGGGGTCCGGGAACCAAGACTGGGTCGGCCACCATGGCGTTACGAGGATCAGCCTGGGTCTTTCCAGCCTTGCCTTCCTGATCACCTTGTGTAGGATGGGGAAGGGGGGAAAGGCATACGCCAGTAGGCCCGTCCCGGGGAGGGATAGTGCGTCGACTGCATCCGCCTGGGGATCTGGAACGGGAGAGACGTACAGGGGCAGGTGATGGTTGAAGCTGGTGGCAAACAGGTCGATCATGGGCACAAACCAATGGTTGCGCGACACCAGCGAAGGAGGGCCTCTGTTCTGAGGGAGAGGCCTATGGAGCGGGCCTCTCCCCCTTTGTTGACATAGCAAGCTACCGACGTATTGTCCGTGAGGAGGAGAACAAGTCGGTGCGCGACCTTGTGCTGGAGTTGGAGAAGGGCTAGCCTGACCGCTTCCAGCTCCCACTCCCCGAGGCGTGACTGTCCTCCACGTGGGCCCCCCAGCCCAAGTTGGAGGCGTCTGTATAAAGTTCCAGTGGTTGGGTTGGGTTGGGAGGGAGATGGGGACCCCGGTGGAGAGAGTGGCTGGAGTGAGCCGCTCCTCCGTCGCCGAAATGAACCAGTGTCCGAGGGGAATGACCTGGTCCCAGCGGTCGGAGGTCTGTGACAAACGTCGGCGGAACTCCCTCTGAAGTTGGCGTTTGGGGACCCGCCGCAGGGGAATGAGGGGAGACAGGGACTCCATCATTCCTAGGAGGGAGGACAGGGTTCTGGCCGAGGTGTGGGGTGCCTGTGACAGGCAGGAGATGAGGTCCACTATGCGTGCAGGCCTCTCCGGGGTCTGCCAGACGAACCGTAGGAATCGTCTGTGGGCCGGGTGAATCAGGATCTGAAAAATAGGCGTCCTTCAGGTCTACGGATGTGGCCCAGTCGCGATGATGGATGGAGTCTCGGATCTGGGTGGGGGTCTCCATCTTGAACTTGGTGGGCCTGAGGAACTTGTTGAGGGGCGAAAGATCTAGAATGGGCCTCCATCCTCCCGAGGCTTTTGGGATCACAAAGAGTAGAAGCCGGGGTTTGGGTGGGAAATCTCCGAGATGGCCCCTCTTTTGAGGAGGTCTTGGACTTCCGTGCGAAGAGCTTCTGCTTTGGCGGGGGAGGGTTCGTTGGGGGAGGGAGGGGGAGATAGCATGAGGGGGGGGACGCTCGTGGGCCCAAGGAAGGCGAAACCCTTCCTGTAGCACCGCCACTATCCAGGGGTGAGGCGTATGCGTCTCCACTGGTGGGCATGCCGGGAGAGGCTGCCCGCCAGGGGGGGCGAGGGTCTGGGCTGGTGGGTGGGGGATAGGGCGAGGGGGGGTGCTACCTGATCTAAGTCCCCCTCGGGCTGTCTACCTAGTCAGCTCCGGGAGCGTGACTGTTGGCCTAACCGAAAATTTTGCTGATGGGGTTTTGGCTTAGGCCTTGGGAGAAGATTAGGTCGCTTGGCGGGCCGTGCGGTGCGGGAAGGCGATTGTCTGGGATAGGGTCTGTGCCTGGGAAGGAACGAAGTGGGGGTCTAGCAGGGCGTGGCGGTGGCCTGGGCGCAAAGGACACAGCCTGCTTGCGTTCCTCAACTGCTTGTGCTATGACGTCAGCCGAGTAGTCGCCAAAGAGCGACTGGACCTGGCCCGGGATGCATCGCAGGGCTGCCTTAAGCGTCGGGGAGAGAGAGGTCCGCGCCAGCACGGCCTCTCTCGCGACCAACAAGCAGTTGAAGTGGCTTCTGGCTGCGCTGTCCGCCGCAGCCGAAAGGTGATGCGAAATCCTGTTAACTAGGTGTCGTATGAAAGGATCGCTGAACAAGCGAGGGTCAGGCTCTTGGTGCGCCTCAGAGCCCGGGTCCCCCGGTACTGGGATGGCACCATCGTCCTCCGGCCATAGAGCCTCCGCTCGCTGAAGGGGCATGTCCAAGTAGGTGTGTCCCGCCGTGGTGTGGAGGATGCCCATCCTGGCTACTCGGACCCATTCCTTTAGGTTCTTAAAGGAGATGGCGCCGGAAGTAGGGGGGGGCAGGTGGGGGATCAACCGACGGTCCGACTGGGAAATGCCCATCTCCCTGGTCACGGGATTGTCCGTAAACAAGGAGGCGACTGAGGGGTTCATGGGTAGATTGGTCTAGATCTCTGGGCCGGGGGAGAGGGAGAGAAATTCGTCAGCGGGTGCGGCCTCCCTCCTAACGAGGTCTGGTCGCCACCGTTCTATCGTGCGGACATCGTACAATGAGGTGGGGGCTAGCTCCTCGTCATCGTCCGCCTCAGGGAGGTACTGGTCCTGAGAGGGTTCATAGCACCCGTCTTCAGGAGGTAAGTCGAGGGGTGCCTGTAGTGTGTCCCCGGTGGCCCTATAATCGGCGGCCGGGACATCGTCCTGCCGATAGGACAGCGCCCGAGGAGGGAGACCAAGGTCGACCCAGGTAAGTGAGGCCGGGTGCCACATTCGACCATGTAGCTGGTCGTGCTGGGTGTTGGCGTTAAGCCACTGGTCTCTCTCGGGGGCATAGAGCCACCGGTCCCCGGGGAGGTAAACGGGCTGTGGCGGCCCTGGGGAAAAACCATGGTAGGTAGGCCGCACTCAAGGTCTGACCAGCGCGTTGGGCGAATGCGTAGGTCAGACATCCGCCGAGTCGTAGCCACGAGACCCTCTTCTTCTTGTAGGCAGAAAGTCCCCGGGGACCCGGGTAACCTGAATCACTGTTGGGGGGGGGCTTGAGAGGCCGTGGCCTGTCGTCCCCGTCCAGGTCCGTGCACTGCACCATACACGTCCTTGGAATGGGCCTGGGAGGGCCATAATGGTATGGAGGAGGATGCGGAAGTCGAGCCCCCAACCCGCGAAAGTGCGGATTGGTCAGGATGCGGTCCCGTGTTCCTCCCCCTGGAGGAATATGTCAGGTTACCCTTGGTCCCGCTGGTAGATCCTCCCCCCGGAGGAGCGGGACCGCGGACGTTGCCCAAATGGGGATCCGAAAGGTCGGTTCCCCAACGTCCAATACCCCTAGGGAAGAAGGTGACGTTCGATCGGGGTAGGTCGACCGTCCTTGTGCATGG
Source organism: Conus canariensis (assembly GCA_033310375.1). Lineage (NCBI taxonomy): Eukaryota > Metazoa > Mollusca > Gastropoda > Neogastropoda > Conidae > Conus > Conus canariensis. Next base: position 5,083,712 of record CM065726.1, read on the forward strand.
GCACGGCCGGGCCCATGGCGCGGCGTGCCCGCACGCCCAGGATTATGGACACCACCGAGGTCGTGCGTCGGGGTGACCATAAGGCTGCTTCCGGAGTCGAAGCGCTCCTCGAGCTCAGGTGTTGGCTGCACCTGTGCCCGGTGGGGCCGAGCGCTATGAGTGCACGTATCAATTTGGGGGGAAAAAGAGATACGTGACTCATCAAGGCGAGTGACGGATGGTGATTCCATCCCAGATCCGTCACCCGTGCTGGTCCGCGGCTCGGCAAGGTGCCCCGGGGGCCGAGATTCGCGTGACTCAGCATGATAGTTAGAAGTCTCCGAGCGAGTCCGTAGGCTAGAGGGCAAGCTGGCCGATGGAGAAAGGGTGGGGGAGGGCGAATTCCGTTGGCTAGTCTTTGCTCGGCCGGGCCCCTTGAGGGGAGCCTTGCCATTAGACTTTCTGGGCAGCACCTTGAGGGGAGCTTTGCCCTTAGACTAGCAGGCAGATCAAATGAAAGGCATTTTGAAATGGTGGCCGCTTGCCTATCAGCCTTGGGACGCCGCGGTCGTGCGTCCGTCGGTTTGGTAGACGAGGAAGATCACGCGTCCCTTCCGCGGAGAAGTCGTCTCTGTCTACCCGAACCGTACGTTCATCAGTGCGAACGGATTGCTCCGAGATGGAATCGACCCGCGGGTTCTCCGGGAAATTGAGCGAACTCCGAGCAGTGGAGTGGCTCGACCCGGCGGTGTCCTTCACCATGTTGGGCACAGGTGGATAGAGCAAACCCGGAACACACGACCGCAAAGAGGAGACAAGGTGGCCGATCGAGAAAATCAATTAATCTCGATCGTCCGTGTGGTGTCGTGCAAAGTGCTCGAGAGATCGACTGAAAACTCGAACTACCCGTACACGCCACCGGTCGTGTGACTGGTATGGCTATTAATAGCAATCTCTACACGTGGAGTATCACTGTGTATAGGTGTGATAGTTCTTGGGCACTAAATCTTAATAAGCAGATCAGTGTCACACACCCTTACTCGAACACGTTCTACCTGTGAAGGGTAAAGAGTACAGGTGTGATAGTTATTGAGCCCTAAACCTTAATAAGCGGAACCAGCACAAAATGCGTGCTGAACCCGAGGCTCGGCAATATGGTGGGGGAACACGACCGGCGAGCGGTGCCGACGATCGCGAGTAACAAAGTCGCGAGAGTGCCGGTAAAAGAGACAAATCTTTAATAAATACGCTCCCGAGAGTGCCGGTAAAAGAGACAAATCTTTTAATAAATACGCTCCCACCAAGAGCCTCACACGGCAAAAATACTCAGGGTCTAGTGCAAGCCGGAACCAGCACAAAATGCGTGCTGAACCCGAGGCTCGGCAATATGGTGGGGGAACACGACCGGCGAGCGGTGCCGACGATCGCGAGTAACAAAGTCGCGGGAGTGCCGGTAAAAGAGACAAATCTTTTAATAAATACGCTCCCGAGAGTGCCGGTAAAAGAGACAAATCTTTTGATAAATACGCTCCCACCAAGAGCCTCACATTTGTAAGCCACAACTGAATCAAGTATAGAACAAAACACAGCAAAGTTAACACAAAGGCAAGTATAGGCGAGACAGAGCACAAGACTTATCTTGCTTTGACGGCAGGCCGAAGATGAATGACTTATAGGAAGTTGACACTGGCTTCTTCCGGGGCCGGAAGTGGGGTGACATCACGTGACTGTCTTATGACTGCATTGGCCACGGAAAAAATTCGGCCTGACAGAGCTGGCTAACTGCCGTTGAATGCTATGGTCTGACATGGTAAAGTATATGACGCCAAACTGCATCTTATTCCTATGCACAGCCACTTAATTCAGTGGTATGCCACTGGCACCACTGGCACAACAGAAACACAAACACTGTCATAATTAGCTGACAGAAGAGCTACATTGAGAGAAACGAAGTCCCATGCTGAAGAAAAGATAGCAAAGGGTTTGGCCATGTAGCCTGCACCTACATCTGGTCCATACTGTTCACTCAGCCTGCACTGTGTTATCCTTTGTCAAGAGGTTCTGTAGACCCAAGAGATCATTTTTATATGAACTACAACACAGACTCAGTCTTGTCAACCAAAACGCTTTTGGGAAAACATTTTCATCACTGGCGACACTTTGTGTCAAAGAACTCCATGTATGGTTCCTACAGTCAAACTTCATACTAAACGTATTTTTCACAGGTAATTTATAAGCTATTTCACATTCTTTTCAAGTAAGGCCCACCAGCATTGAAACAACATCCCATCATTTTGACGCAGAAAAAAGTGTGGGTAAAAAGCAACAAAAACACCACATTACCCACGTGCAAAGTACAAGTTTACATACATTCACAATTACATCAGTTCTCACCAGCAGAAGTGTACACAGACAACCACAGTGACTCCTTCCAAAACATGGGCCACCAAGGACAGAAAAGCACAGAGGTTCTCCTCCAGATCCATGAAAAACCAGTCTTCAGTGGAAGTGCTCCTACCTGGGATGTAAATCTAGTTTAGAAAGAAAAAAGGACAATGTTCTAGACAAAAAATATCCTGAAATGGAGGCAACTTCAATTTGGGTGGGGTGGGGGTAGGGTGGGGGGGGGGGGGGGGCAAGTTCAATTGGGATGGCCTGGGAGTGGGAGTCACTGTAGATGCTGGTGTGCAACATGCATGATACTGTGGTTCTGTGCTTTTCCAGTCTGGACAGTGAGGAGCAGTGCTGTACACTGGCCTTCAGCGTGCTGTGTTCAGTTTGCATCTTTTGGTTTTGGCACATCATCTTCACTCCAACTCATACTGGCTCTCTGACACTCCTTTGGCGATCATGCTCCGGGAAACGTCTCTAACAAGGTTTGGCACTGAGAGACCAATCCCCAAGTAGGCCATGACCATTACCTAAGCTTCCAACAGGTGTGAGGCTGAATAAAAAAGGAATGGCTGATAACCTGGAAAATGCCGTGTTTGCATATTCATTTGATGTGCATTATCACTTCAGCTCACTCATCACAATAAAAAAAACATGAACAAATCAACATTGGCTGTTCATGTCACAAATCATGATGATAATCCAACCGCTGGGTAATCTCCACCTGAAGTTGCAAATTTTATGCTTTCCAAGGCTGCCAACTTGTTTGGTGTGAAAATGGCACTCCTGCTTAAATCCTCTTAATTCATGAATTGTAAAGAAAACATAAGAGGTTTCCCAAAATACTGTGAGATGTGTACTGTCACATTATTTATCATTTCTATACTGAACAGCAATGGTGTGGGCTGGCATCAAATGATGTACCATGTCAAACTCTTTGAAAGCAATGGCCAGAATGCCAACAAATCATCACAAAATTCTGGTCTGCAGAGTCCAAATGTTTCTTTCTTCCCTTTCTTTTTCTCTTAAATTCTACAGCCAAATACTGAATAAGATACCCCTGTCAAGTTTTTGCTCTTGTCTCAACTTTTCATACGCTGTTTTTGTCCTCCACTGTAATTGCATATATATTAGCCTTTACAACAAGATACTGTTTACGGCTGAATGTATGTATTTAAGCAAAATAATTGGAAAACTGTTTGGGCAGATCTCTAGAATATTTCAGAGGATCGTTTGTAGTTGATACTGACAAAAGATTTGATGTTGAGATCACTGGGTGAAACACAGACAAAACATCCAAAGGAGATAACTTCAATCAACAATTACAGACCTTGAAATCTATATCATAGCCTCAGAGCAGATCTCCCAATTCATCTGCGTGGTTCAGTCATCTCTGTACCTTACACACTGGCTGCTGTGGTAAGCCCATACAAAGTCCTGCCTGGGGCTAGGAAAGTCAAAAATATAAGTAGGCAGAGAAATGTAAGCAACCCCACACCGTCAAAGCAGATCCCACACGTAGCAGTCTACTTCATTTAGCTTTGTTAACACAGTGGCTCTTGTGCTAAAGATATCACACAAACCTACTTAGGACTTCGCAAGACTACTTCATGGTGTGCTGGAATAGCACCCCTTTCTATGCCATGTTTTCATGTAGCTACATGTAGCACAGCTCCAATGCCACTCCATTGAAAGTGTCACAAAACAAAGGGACGGGAAGTTCTACACTTGGTCTATAAATGGAAAAAAGGAATGGTTGAAATCTGATTGCGTACTCTGACTGTGTCATGCATTATACTGTAAACTGCATCACCATTATATGGCATCATTCACCTTTTTCTTTCTGTCTGTTTATGGTTTGGGTTATCTATCATCCACCTTTCTTCTGTCTGTTTATGGTTTTGGTTATCTATCATCCACCTTTCTTCTGTCTGTTTATGGTTTTGGTTATCTATCATCCACCTTTCTTCTGTCTGTTTATGGTTTTGGTTATCTATCATCCACCTTTCTTCTGTCTGTTTATGGTTTTGGTTATCTATCAAAGTGATTTACCTACATAATTTTGCCATGGACAAATTGTTGTGGCTCTTTCAATTGTGCTATGTGCTTAGTGTTTAACGTCCAACAGTTCGAAATCTGAGCTCAATATCTGAACACTTTTTATACTAAATTGTACTAACAATCAAAACAGCCAATGACTACAACAATAAACAAGCAAAACCAATGAAATGATTTTGTTTGTTTGTCTGTTGTAGTGTCTACATAACTTTATCAATATCTTGGTTTAAAATCTTTATTTCATAATTATGAACAGGAATCCATTAAGAGTCAGCTGCAGAATTCTCACCAGTTGATTAATTCAATCTCTTTATATTTTTTTTAGCTACAATGCAAGTGTTAAAATCAGCATTCATCGTCCTTTTAAAACAAATAGATTTCATTATATTTTCTTTCATATATATTTTTTGGTTGAAAATTCTTGTCTCCCTCACTTGGTGCTTATTTGGAGATGTGGATAGAATATTTCTATTATTCTAGAAGAAATTCTCCAATTTTGGAAAGGGCCTTTCTTTCTGTGTTATGGAGTGTCCCTCTGTAGTCGGCAATGACAGTCAGCAGATCTGCCCAAAAGGCCCTCCGTACATGTCCAGGCTATGTCTGGCTTTGGTGTCACTATCCACGCTGAACGCTTCTCCCTGAAAGACACTCCCCTCTCTCCCCATCCACTCTAGCCTCTCCTGTGAAAAAAACGAAGCTGAGCATCCTTTGAACTGAAATTTTATTTCAACGATTTTTACTGGACTTCCATCCTTTTTAGCTATATATCATTTCTGTTTCCCCTCTCCTTTCCCATATCCTCTCAGAGCCAATACTGGTGCAGTGTTTAGTCCCACTCACCCATACACTGCCACTCTGGCTGGTCCTGTCACAGCTTCAGTGCTGGCAGTCCACAGGAGGCAATAATACCAACCCACCTGAGTGCTACCAAGTCCCCTTGGTGCCTGATCTCATCAAGTACATGGAGGACCCCCACCTTCTAATCCCTACTGATGACAATAATTGCTCAGTCATGGAGGCAGGGAAGAGTGTCAAAGGCAACACCACATCTACTCAACATTGTTTGTAAACACCTAATCATTTTTTCTTTCTCTCCACTTTCACTTCTCCACCGAAGGTTACGTACCGCTGGTTGAAATAACCCTAAAATGAACTGACAGCTGATAAGACATATCATCAGTGATACCGCAAAAGATTTTCCTTTTGTCATTACGTGGGCATCATGACGTATTTAAGAGGGGCACACAGTCAAATGGTCAGAACGTTTGGCAACAAATCTGACAGTCGTAACTTTGAACCCCTCATGGGATAATCTTTTTCAGCCTGAAATCTCTGTCTACCCAGCAGTAAATGGGCACGTGCTTCAGTTGAAGGAAAGCAAAGGCAGCCAAACAAGAGGGATGGCCTCTTCATTCCATTATGCTGTGTCCCAGATACAGTCAACCTCTTGACATTGCACTGCCCATTCAGCCTCTAGGCTATGGTATTTAACCTTCACCTTCAATGTATAACTAAACCATCAACTTCCCCAGTACATGTTTTTCTTGTGACCTCAACAGGCTTGTCATGCACTAGGCTGTACACCATCAGAGGTCAAAGATTGCTTCAAATTTCCTTGGCTTAAAGCCTGGATAAAGACGAAAGTCTGACATGCAGTTCATGACAACAAGACCCGCCTTTCAGCATAAAACAGTCATACCTGTCCTCTTGAGAGATATACTTGCTTACACCTATATGACTAGATAAGTATTGTCATCAGTGGGGGCCTTAGTAAAATGGTGTCCTGCGTGAATAACAGTCTCACGTACTTTAAGTAACTGTGGCAGTGCAGTGTCTCCTCTGGTGGGTTTGCCTCACACTGTTGTGATACTGACTGTGTAAGCAAGTGGACCATTGATGCTGAGGCTACAACAGGACTATCCACAGTCTGGTTATGTACGGGAGGGCTAAAATGAGAGTTGTACAAGTGATGCCAAGGAGAGGGCATGATAGATCATTTTCAGGAGAAAAAAAAAGAAAAAGAAAAAAAAAGCCTTGTCATTAAATGTCTGAAATACTAAATCACTTCAAGCATGACACTCTTCCTTCAACAGATTTTTTTTTCATTTAAAAGACTGCACACAAACAAAAACAAAACAGCATATATCATTAATCATAAATACGATAATTTGCTCCAAACTGGAACTATCTCCGAGTATCATTGACACACAAAAAAGAATAAGTAAATGTGAAGATATTTTCTATGCTCAGTTATAACATGAAAAAAGAACACATAGGATTCCTTCATTTAATGGAAAAGAAGGATCACACACTTAAACACCCAGCGAAAACAACTCACAAAGACAAGGGAATTTCAAAAACTCAACTCACAAGCAAACACAGAAATATTGGACATAAGCTGTGGCATCTCAAATTCCTGAAGATCATTCCATAAACAATTCCCACTCAACTTCCTTGAATCACCAACCATGCACACTTTATAATGACAAAACTCTAACCCCAAATGGTCTGGCTCCAAAACAGACCGATTCCTCTTCAGCTTCAGACACAGTCATTTCATACACCAAGCCAGTGGACTCAAATCATTCCGAGACTAAATGATGATTGATCTTCCTGACCAGCAAAAGACCACCTCCCACACAACAAGAATCGGTGAACATGGACTTTACCATGTCTGGAACAGCACGCATTGACAGTTATGTTACTGGTTGCCACTTCTCCAGTTCTGAATCAAACTTTCATGACTGGCAGTTCCGTATGACGAGAATTCAAACCTGAGACCATGATCAGCTTGTCTTTCCAGTGTGCAGCATGGACTTCATCTCCTGCACGCTGAGTATCTACAATGCATGATAAACACAACTGTTTTCCCCTCACAGTGCTTTGACAGTCAACGTTATTGCTCCTGCAGCTACAAATTATACACACCCCATCAAAGCTTAAGACATATCAAAGTTCATTTTATCACAGCGGCTTCACTCTTCCACCACCTCATCCAGGACAGCCAAGTTCAAAAGCTACACAGGACTGCTCTCCACAAGGCTTTACTCCAGGAGTTTGAAGAGTTTAGGATACATCACCAGTACACACTTCACTCACTGTGATCCAGTGATAACAAATAGTAGTGAGTAGCATCAACCTGTGTCCATGTGTTCTTTCCTCCCCTGCAGGATCACAGTATGTGCTTGACAATGATCATGTTCTTCCAGCACAAAACATAACAATGGACTGTTTCATATGAAAACTACCAATTCTGTCCTCTCATTTGTTATTCAGTTCTGAAGAAAATTAACTCTGATGTTTGAATAACACAAAGTTGGATCTACAAGGTGCCTACACCAATAACCACAGGTCTGTTGATGACATAAATCAGTAAAAGTTTGGTGCGTTAAGATATGCTACCTCAGTTTTAATGTCTTCCGCATTTCTTTATCTTGAATTCACTTCAATTTACCAATATATAATAGTGTTAAAAAAGTGAATTTCAGTGAAGTGACTGAAAAACAAACAAATAAACAAAGACAATACTGAAGTTCAGGGTCTAAAATTTGACTGGGTAATATCTTCACCAAAATGAACCAATATTTCTTATTTATTTGTGACTCAATTGAAAAGAAAAAGAAACCCACTTAGATCTTATGTATCTTAAAAAAAAAAAAAAAATGCTCCCCATGAGATAAACAAAATCTGCTCTTGGCTAGAAACAGAAAAAAACAATAAAAGAAAAAAAAAAACTCAAATGTGCAATGACACCACTATTTGGCCTTTGAAATCCAGATAGTTTTGACCACTTTGTGAAGCTGCTTGAAATAAGGAAGACGTGCATGACTCAGACTTGACTCCCGCATACCTTGTGAGCTACATTTCTATGGTAGGTGAATCTGCAGTGTGCACAGAGCACACAGAGGATGGAAATCTGTCGGCTTTCACATTCTGTTGCTGTCTTCCTCCACACTGTCCGAGGCAAACCTATTATCACAGTCTTCAAATACCATGCTGGCTATTTCGTTCAGTTCAAATTCATTGTCATTCTCCTCCTCCTCCAGATTTAAAGTTTCTTCTTCTGTGCTGACGTCCTCGAATGGTGGCCCACTCTCTGAACTGAAAATGTACTGCTCTTCGTAATCCTCAAAATTGTCATCATACAGGTTTTCTGAGTCAGCATTCTCCTCACAGGCGGAAGGATCATCTTCTTCTGTGTTGATCCGCTCCTCTACAAAGCCATTCATGACCACGTCAGTCTGCTCGTCACTGTCACTGCTACTGCTGGCAGCTTCCGTGGCCTGCGCTGCTGCTGCTGCTGCACCACTCTCGTTATTCTCCCCCCACATGTTGGAACCGAGCTGGACCTCATCCTGGGAGGTCAACATCTGGATGTTCACCACACTCACCATGTCATCGTAATGGTGTTCCAGGTCAGCGTTCTCCTCTTCACCATCTTCACCTCCAGAATTGTCCTCATTGTTGTCATCGGCATCCTCATAGGAATCCCACTCCCCTAGGTCCTGTGCAATGCGACGGTAGCGGCTTTCTCTCAACACTCCTTTGGCACGTTGTGTCTTGGGGTGTTCAGGGCCAAGGATTTCCTCAGAGACCCGAGCCCAACGTTTGAAGTAGGTGTAGGCCTTGCGGTAGTCCTTGTTGTCTTCATACACAATCCCGATGTTGATGTAGAGGCGAGAGGTGAGAATGTGATATTCTCCATACATCTGCATACACAACTCCATGGCACTATTGTAGAGCTGAAATCAAACCACAGAAATAAATGCATTCATATGTAAGAATGTAGGGATAAGAATAGCGGTTGCATACTAAATCTCCAACTAAAAACAAGCTTCCTTATCCTGTCAGTTTTTTTTTTAACCGCACAACTACACTGTTGCATTCGCCACTGTTCAAACACACTAAACAACAGCACATAGATGACCATGTGAACTTGATAAAATGTTTCTGAAAGAAATTTCAGGACCCACCCTCTTACAATAAAAACAAAGAAAAGAAAAGAAAAATCTCTTCCCTACTGATTTCCGCCTCATCCCATTCCACCCCTCACTGTTCTCCCCTCCAATCTCTTCATCCCACTTCCACCTCTCACTGTTCTCCCCTCCAATCTCTTCATCCCACTTCCACCCCTCACTGTTCTCCCCTCCAATCTCTTCATCCCATTCCACCCCTCACTGTTCTCCCCTCCAATCTCTTCATCCCACTTCCACCCCTCACTGTTCTCCCCTCCAATCTCTTCATCCCATTCCACCCCTCACTGTTCTCCCCTCCAATCTCTTCATCCCATTCCACCCTCACTGTTCTCCCCTCCAATCTCTTCATCCCACTTCCACCCCTCACTGTTCTCCCCTCCAATCTCTTCATCCCATTCCACCCCTCACTGTTCTCCCCTCCAATCTCTTCATCCCATTCCACCCCTCACTGTTCTCCCCTCCAATCTCTTCATCCCACTTCCACCCCTCACTGTTCTCCCCTCCAATCTCTTCATCCCACTTCCACCCTCACTGTTCTCCCCTCCAATCTCTTCATCCCACTTCCACCCCTCACTGTTCTCCCCTCCAATCTCTTCATCCCATTCCACCCCTCACTGTTCTCCCCTCCAATCTCCTCATCCCACTTCCACCCCTCACTGTTCTCCCCTCCAATCTCTTCATCCCATAACACCCCTCACTGTTCTCTCCCTCCAATCTCTTCATCCCATTCCACCCCTCACTGTTCTCCCCTCCAATCTCTTCATCCCACTTCCACCCCTCACTGTTCTCCCCTCCAATCTCTTCATCCCATACCACCCCTCACTGTTCTCCCCTCCAATCTCTTCATCCCACTTCCACCCCTCACTGTTCTCCCCTCCAATCTCTTCATCCCACTTCCACCCCTCACTGTTCTCCCCTCCAATCTCTTCATCCCACTTCCACCCCTCACTGTTCTCCCCTCCAATCTCTTCATCCCACTTCCACCCCTCACTGTTCTCCCCTCCAATCTCTTCATCCCATTCCCCCCCTCACTGTTCTCCCCTCCAATCTCTTCATCCCATTCCACCCCTCACTGTTCTCCCCTCCAATCTCTTCATCCCATTCACCCCTCACTGTTCTCCCCTCCAATTCCTCATCCCACTTCCACCCCTCACTGTTCTCCCCTCCAATCTCTTCATCCCATTCCACCCTCACTGTTCTCCCCTCCAATCTCTTCATCCATTCCACCCCTCACTGTTCTCCCCTCCAATCTCTTCATCCCATTCCACCCCTCACTGTTCTCCCCTCCAATCTCTTCATCCCATAACACCCCTCACTGTTCTCCCCTCCAATCTATTCATCCCACTTCCACCCCTCACTGTTCTCCCCTCCAATCTATTCATCCCATTACACCCCTCACTGTTCTCCCCTCCAATCTCTTCATCCCATTCCACCCCTCACTGTTCTCCCCTCCAATCTATTCATCCCATTCCACCCCTCACTGTTCTCCCCTCCAATCTATTCATCCCATTCCACCCCTCACTGTTCTCCCCTCCAATCTTTCATCCCACTTCCACCTCTCACTGTTCTCCCCTCCAATCTATTCATCCCATTCCACCCTCACTGTTCTCCCCTCCAATCTTCTTCATCCCCACTATCCACCCCTCACTGTTCTCCCCTCCAATCTATTCATCCCATTCCACCCTCACTGTTCTCCCCTCCAATCTTCATCCCACTTCCACCTCTCACTGTTCTCCCCATCCAACTCCTCATTCTCCTCATCTCCACACTTCCACCCTCACTGTTCTCCCCTCCAATCTCTTCATCCCATTCCACCTCTCACTGTTCTCCCCTCCAATCTATTCATTCCCATTCCACCACTCACTGTTCTCCCCTCCAACTTCATCCCATTCCACCCCTCATGTTCTCCCCTCCAATCTATTCATCCATTCCCTCATGTTCTCCCTCCCTATTCTCCACTCCACCTCACTGTTCTCCCTCCAATCTTCATCCACTTCCACCTCTCACTGTTCTCCCTCCAATCTATTCATCCATTCCCCCTCACTGTTTTCCCTCCAATCTCTTCATCCATTCCACCTCACTTCTCCCTCCAATCTATTCATCCCATCCCCCTCACTGTTCCCCTCCAATCTTTCATCCCATTCCACCCTCACTGTTCTCCCCTCCAATCTATTCATCCCACTTCCACCTCTCACTGTTCTCCCCTCCAATCTATTCATCCACTTCCACCTCTCACTGTTCTCCCTCCAATTATCATCTACCCAACCCCTCACTGTTCTCCCCTCCAATCTTTCATCCATTCCACCCCTCACTGTTCCCCTCCAATCTCTTCATCCCTTCACCCCTCACTGTTCTCCCCTCCAATCTCTTCATCCCATTCACCCCTCACTGTTCTCCCCTCCAATCTATTCATCCCATAACACCCCTCACTGTTCTCCCCTCCAATCTTTCATCCCTACACCACCTCACTGTTCTCCCTCCAATCTTTCATCCCATTCCACCCTCACTGTTCTCCCCTCCAATCTATTCATCCCTCACCCCTCACTGTTCTCCCCTCCAATCTTTATCCCATTCACCCCTCACTGTTCTCCCTCCAATCTTTCATCCATCCCCCTCACTGTTCTCCCCTCCAATCTATTCATCCCATACACCCCTCACTGTTCTCCCTCCAATTTCTCCAACTCTCACTGTTCTCCCTCCATCTTTCATCCAACCACCCCTCACTGTTCTCCCCTCCAATCTTTCATCCCATCACCCTCACTGTTCTCCCCCAATTTTCATCCATCCACCCCTCACTGTTCTCCCTCCAATCTATTCATCCCATCACCCTCATGTTCTCCCCTCCAATCTATTCATCCATTCCACACTCTCAATTTTCCTCCAACTCACTTCTCCACTTACCACCCCTCACTGTTCTCCCTCATCTTTCATCCATTCCACCTCTCACTGTTTCCCCTCCAATCTCTCATCCCATTCCACCCTCACTGTTCTCCCCTCCAATCTTTCATCCATTCACTCTCACTGTTCTCCCTCCAATCTATTCACTCAACGTCCCAACTTCACCTCCTCACTGTTCCCCTCCAATCTTTCATCCATTCCCTCTCACTGTTCTCCCTCCAATCTCATCCATCCACCTCACTGTTCTCCCCCCAATCTATTCATCCATTCCACCCTCACTGTTTCCCCTCCAATCTTTCATCCATTCACCCTCACTGTTCTCCCTCCAATCTATTCATCCATTCACCTCTCACTGTCTCCCTCAATCTTACATACCCTCACTGTTCTCCTCCAATCTATTCATCCATTCCACCTCATGTTCTCCTCCAATTATTCACCATTCCACTCACTGTTTCCCCAATATCATCCCATCCTACCCCCTCACTTTCTCCCCTCATTCTCTTCATCCCACTTCCACCCTCACTGTTCTCCCTCCAATCTTTCATCCATTCACTCATGTTCTCCCCCAACTTTCATCCAACACCCTCCTTTCTCCTCATCATTCCCATTCACCTCTCACTGTTCCCCCTCCAATCTCTTCATCCCATTCCACCCTCACTGTTCTCCCCTCCAATCTTCTCCATACACCCCCACTTTTCCCTCCAATCTCTTATCCATTCACCCTCACTGTTCTCCTCCAATCTCTTCTCCATTCCACCCCTCACTGTTCTCCCCTCCAATCTCTCATCCCATTCCACCCCTCACTGTTCTCCCCTCCAATCTATTCATCCCATTCCACCTCTCACTGTTTCCCCTCCATCTCTTCATCCATTCCACCTCTCACTGTTCTCCCCTCCAATCTCTTCATCCCATTCCACCCCTCACTGTTCTCCCCTCCAATCTATTCATCCCACTTCACCTCTCACTGTTCTCCCCTCCAATCTATTCATCCTACTTCCACCTCTCACTGTTCTCCCCTCCAATCTATTCATCCTACTTCACCCTCACTGTTCTCCCTCCAATCTATTCATCCTACTTCACCTCTCACTGTTCTCCCTCCAATCTCTTCATCCTACTTCCACCTCTCACTGTTCTCCCCTCCAATCTCTCCCAATGAATATCAAGTATATAGAGGGGACCTGAATGGCCTTGTGGCACAGGGCATCAGACTTTTTACTCAAGGTCCAGGCTGACACCTCATCAAACTCTGTCCCCTCCTAGTCCTTTGGATGAGACCTTTAACCCTGCTCCTGGGTGTGAACACACGCACATAAAAATCGTGCAAGCATGTTAAACACCATTCCGCTTTGGAAGAAGAGAGGGCCATCACGAACCATTAGGACGGAAGATGTACAAGTATAACACACATGCACACACTGGAGTCAAGTTCACACATCATCCCCAAAAACAAAATATGGCGACCTATATGGTGGGAATAAATGTTCACATGTACAAAAATCTCATCAATCCCTCAGAGCTCTAGCTGAGGAATAAAGAGAGAGAGAGAGAGAGAGAAGCAATGTAATCAAATAATCCCTAACTGTCATGAAATAATTCATTAAGATCACCATTGTCATTATCAACATTATCAACAAGAATCATATTCAAAACACACATCCTAGCAATGCACAGCAGAGAATATGTAGTGTTCTGCTTTCTTCTGCACACTGAACTTTGACCAACATCTCATCTGAACAGTTATTTTCATTGACATGTTTCACAAGTGACTCTGTATGATTATTACATAATTATAAAACAATAAAGTCTCAGAACAACGTGTGTGTGCCTGTGAGTGCATGTGCATGAGTGTTTGTATGTGTGTGAGTGCGCATGCGGCACGTGCACAAAAGGTGGGACAAAACGGGACCATGGAAAACCATGGATCACCATTGACTCATTTTTCCTGACCCAAAATCAGTCATTTCTCACTGTGTAAAAATCTTTCTTCTTTATAACTGCTCGTCCAGACAAAACATTTTAGAACGGAAGCATGATACAATAAAACATTCTGAAAGATTCTGGGGTATGGCTCACCTGCCTTACAACATAGCCAGTAATGAAAAGATGGGAAACAATTTGCTGGCTTCAGACTGCTTCCTTAGACTGTCTAAAACAGACAGCATATAAAAACTACGGAGGTATACCGCCTAACTTTAGGGGTTTTACAAGCATAGTTTGTACACGCGAGTGCGCGCATGTAAGTACAACTGTGTATGCACAAGTTTAAGTGATTGTGAGAGTGTGTGCGAGTTTGACTGCGTGAAAAATTGTGTAATGAATCTTTGACACTGATGTCGATTTGTTCAGGCATTCAGTGACTTTGTCCTCCAGCTTGCAGTAATGACAAATGGGGGTAATGAAACTGACTGCCACAAAGCCACCCACCTTGAGTTGCTCCATACTGCCACGCCGTGCCAGCACACCCTTGGTCATCAGGGCCTCAGCGTAGTGACCCATGTCATTGAGCTGTCAACAACAAACACATCTCACCTGGACATATGTCAATGTCACTGAACTGTCAACAACAAACACATCTCACCTGGACACAGCTCACTGAGCTGTCAACAACAAACACATCTCACCTGGACACAGGTCACTGAGCTGTCAACAACAAACACATCTCACCTGGACACATGTCACTGAGCTGTCAACAACAAACACATCTCATCTGAACACATGTCATTGAGCTGTCAATAACAAACAGATCTCACCTGGACACAGGACACTGAATGCTTCCTACAACACAAACTACATCCAACTGTGTCATGCAGAGAAATTTTCTCTGAGTGTGTGTGTGTGTGTGTGTGTGTGTGTGGGTGTATGTGCGTGCATACACTGTG
>CM065726.1:5103892-5158892 GCA_033310375.1 Conus canariensis
CAGCAGATACCTCAGAAGCCTACACTGGTGGACCTTGACCTACCACCCACTGAGGATGAAGTCAGGACAGCTATAAGCAGATGAACTGCGGAAAAGCGCCTGAAAAAGATGGAATTCCTACTGAATTGTATAAAGCACTGGGAATCACAGCTTTCAGAGTGTTCCATGTCATCTCGACCATCTGGGAGGAAAAGAACATGCCAGCAGATGTCCATCATGACACTATCATGGCACTTTCTAAGAACAAAGGGACAAAATCAGACTGTGGCAACTATAGAGGAATTTCTCTTCTCTCCATTGCTGGAAAGATACTTGCCTGCATCCTCCTCAACAGGCTCTCTCAACAACATCTCTGAAGGCAACCTTCCTGAAGCACAGTGTGGTTTCCACCCTAGCCGCAGTACCATAAACATGGTGTTTGCTGTGCAACAAGTCCAGGAGAAATGCATCGAGCAGCAGATGCACTTGTACACAGTGTTCATAGACTTGACCAAACCTTTCGACACTGTCAGCAGAGAAGCTCTGTGGGCCATCCTGTTGAAGTGGGGCTGTCCACGGAAGTTCACCGCCTTGATAAAACTCTTCCACGACAACATAACTGGACATGTCCATTCTAATGGTGACTGCACAAACTCAAACAGAGTGAAACAGGGCTGTGTCCTCACCCCATGTTGTTCAACTTGTTCTTCACGCAGGTCCTTCATACTGTGAAAGATCTGGACTTGGGCATATACGTCAAGTGCTGCTCAGATGGATCCATGTTCAACCTCCATCGTCTTGCTGCTCGTACCAAGACCCTGGAGAAGTTCATCCTTGAAGCCCTTTTTGCGGATGACTGTGCTCTCATGGCACACAAAGAGAAACACCTGCAGGTCATCGTCGACCACTTCGCAAACGCATCCAAGCTGTTCGGACTGACGGTCAGACTTGGGAAAACTGAGGTCCTGGTCCAAGTCGCCCCTAACACAGCCCCAGCCAGCCATTACCACTGATGGAGTCCAACTAAAGTGCATGGAGAGCTTCAAGTATCTGGGCAGCGTTATCTTTGAAGATGGTTCACTGGACAAAGAGATCATGTCCAGGATCCAGAAAGCCAGCCAGGCCCTTGGAAGATTAAGAGTGAAGGTCCTCCAGCAGAAAGGCATAAGACTGTCTACAAAGCTTAAGATCTACAAGGTTGTAGTCCTTTCATCACTATTGTGTGGGTGTGAAACGTGGACCCAGTACTGAAAGCACATCAAGCAGCTAGAACAGTTCCAAGCATGATCGCTGCGCATGATCATGGGCATTCGCTGGCAGGACGGTCACAAACCAAGAGGTGCTGGACAAAGTAGGCTTGACAAGCAC
Source organism: Conus canariensis (assembly GCA_033310375.1). NCBI lineage: Eukaryota > Metazoa > Mollusca > Gastropoda > Neogastropoda > Conidae > Conus > Conus canariensis. Next base: position 5,105,240 of record CM065726.1, read on the forward strand.
TGAGCCAATGTTGCTGAAGGCTCAGCTACACTGGACTGGGCACATCATCAGAATGGAACGACAGCCACATCCCCAGACAACTGATGTCTGGTGAGCTCAAGCAAGGCTCACGCAGACAGGGAAGGCCCAAACTGAGATACAAAGACACCCTTAAGAGTTATCTCAGATGGTGCGGCATCCAGCCTCGCAAGCTTGAAACCCTTGCTGCTGAGAAATCATCTTGGAGGTCCCTCACCTTCAAAGCAACAGCTGCCTTCGAAGAGGACAGAAGACTGCGTCTCGCTGCTGCAAGGGACAGACGACACAGGGCCTCGTCCAACTTTGTCCCAAACTCAGGACCATCAATGTGTTATCTGTGGGCGTCTGTGTGCTTCCAGCTTTGGGCTGCAGAGTCACATGCTCTGTCATGGTCATCGCCAAGTACACAGACCATCGACTTTGTCAGCTCCTGACGGACAACTGTAAGAGGGTTCAGTAGAAGTTGTCCTGTGAATGCTGGATAAGAACAAGCACCAGGAACACTACTGAAAACAGACAAAGCAGCAGGGTTGGGCTGCCTCTGGACAGTTTGTTACTGATTGCTCCCTGATCGTGAACTGCCTGTGCTGGGGTTGCCACAGGACACATTGGGGTGTGACTGTGCATGGAGCTCTGGAATTCACAGCCCTGGAGTTTAACGCCAATGGGGGGCATGCAAGATGACAGAGCACAATCAAGCAATGTAACTGCACATCTGATTAAAAAAATGAGAGAAACAACAACAACAAAAATTTAGCATACAACAAAATAACATGCGGAATCATGGTTGAAAAGACATTATGTCTCATCACAGTACAGCATATCACTGAAAAAGTTTGATACTCACTCTGTGATAATTGCCAGGCAAGGTTTTCCTGATGGCAATTGACTTGCGTCCATAGTATATAGTTTTTTTCAAGTCGGGAACTTGACAAGGAGACACAAAGTCATTCAGTTTGAGCTTCTGTTGGTCAAAAAGACACAGACACTGATCAGTACATATTCATGAACAAATAGGACAATTTGGTGTGAACAATCAAGGATACCTAGGTGCATGCTAATACACACTGTAACAATAACGTATCCATGTCAGTGTTTGTACACAACACAGATCCCAGAGTATCAAACTGGCTGCGATAAACTGGATGGAAAATCAGTTTTTAGTGCAAAACTGTTTATAACGTGGTATTAGTGTGTTCTCTGTTTACTATGTAACATTATTCTAGCAGCAGTTGGCATGCAACTTTTTTTCTTTTCAAATCATCATTTCTCTCCTGCATATTTGGCATGTAGTTCTCTCTTAATGCATGCTCTGTATCAGCTAGATACGCACATCACAAACATACTCTCTGGCTATTGTTGGTTAGAACTGTCTAAAGTATATGATTTTAACTTTGTTCAGAAGTTATTCTTCAAGTACATTTGCCTGTAAGATTGAGTGCACATGAGAAGTGTGCACGTACACTTGAGTGAACCAAAGAAATCAGGGTAGGACAGAGGAAAGGATAAAATGAAGGTATTATGAAACAAATATTCTACTGGGGTATACTTTTCATGAGAACAGAATAGTGCAGTGATTAGAACACTGCAGCTAAAGCCAAAGATAAGCACTGATTAGAACACTCAAATCTAAAGTCAAGGTCAAGCACAACGGAGAGTGGTTCGACTCCTATGGTCTTAGTCAACCAAATCGTAAACGAGTATCTGTTCCTCAACAACCATCACAACAAACCCTTCACAGATCATCTTATCAGAGGTCCATCTTTTAGCTGACTGATCTTCCAACTCCTGAAATCTTTCTGCATGGACAACTTCTCTGCATGACTGGTTTGGGTCCATAGCAGTAGTTTCTAAATGGTCTGAAACGGTGATTTAATAATTTATAGTTTCACGATTTAATAGTTTTATTCACAGATCACTGGTTCATTCCAACCCAAACCACAGATCTGATTGTGGTTGTTTGATCAAATTCATCATCAGAATTACTGACCAGTTCAAGTAACATATGAATAAATAGAAAAACTGGAATGATAGAAAAACATAATGATAAGGAAGAAAAACCTTGGCCCAAAAATATACAAAAGGAATAAAAGTCTCCTCCAACTTTGACTGTGAAACCAGCCGCTATGGCGAAGTGGCTAGCGTCTTGGACTCCTGGCTGGGGAGGGGGTCGTGGGTTCGATTCCCATCAATGTCATGCGGGATTTTTCTGCCCCAATCGGGTCCTACCCAGAGCTGAGTTTGCTATGGGCTCAACTGGGAAGTCTGGGACCACGCAGTTGAGTTGAATCCACTTAATGGATGCATCTCTGAGAATGTTGTTCAAATTTCCTAACCAACACTGCAGGTGTCTGTATCTCTCAGGCCTGGTTGACACTTAGATATATTATGAAAGTAAGCATAGAGTACAGGCCTGTCATACAGTCTAAGACCAGAATGGAAATCCATATCATCCTCATTCTCATCAATCAGCACTAAAAAAAAAAAGTCTCAAATTCTGTGGCCCTTCATGCTCTGCTCTTATGGTGACCTCAGTTTCAATGTCTTCTCCATGTCTATGACCTTGGTTTGGTTCCACTGGGGTCACTGGTATCAGCAAATTCATGGGGGCTGTTGTTGGACAGATGTGGTGGCGCCCTCCAGGTAGGGGACTTAGTAGGTGGTGGCTTGCGTATGTTGGATCAGAACAGGCACCACTGAACACTACAAAAGTGACTCGGCAGCAGTGCAGTGTCTCCTCCGGTAGATTGCCTGCTGAGAACTTGACACTGACTGCTACCTGCGGATTGCTGGTGCCAGGGCTGTAGCCAACCGGGCCGCTGTAGCTGTGGAGGGGGTTGGGGGTGGGAGGTGGAGTTGGAATGAGAGGCGTGGGTGCAGTGCCACTGAGGTGGCACAGAAGATGGGACAGTGAAAAAAAAAACAAACAAAAAAAACCTTCAATTCAGAAGACAAAGAAAGGTCCCCCTAGAATTGTTTCCCTTCAATCATTACATACATATACGCACTTGGCAGAAAGTAAAACACATTTTTCTTCTTTTTCCTATGGCAGATGCTTTGGTCAGTCATAAGATTAAAGTTAAGTTCCAGTGGCTTCAAGCAACTGCAGCACAGAGAGTTAATCCTTGTTTGATTCCCCTAAACCACCTTCCCCTAAGTATAGGCTATCTATTCATGATATTTGTGCAAAAAGATTTTATGCACGGAGGTAACATCATCATTACTGCCATTTGTACCTTCAATTTATGTTTAAGTTACACAAGTTTTAGTAGAAAGAAACTCGTGGAGAGCGTGGCAGCAGAGAGTCCTCAGAAGAGAAGCCCCCTTCAAGCAAGTGTTTCGGCCCTTATCTCCTGACACTCTAGGGGGGTTGGGCCACACCTGGTTCATGACTCCGGATGTCCCTCTGCTGCCCCTTTTTTTTTTTTTTTTTTTTCCCATCTTGGGACGAGCCATGGCTGGGATTCGAACCCATGACCCTCTGGACATGCTCATTTTCCACTTAATGACTCGCGCTTTAACCACTGAGCCACAGGGACACCTGATATTTGTAGGGAAATTAAGCCTTATGAAGTTCACTTTTGTTCCTCCTTGACCAGATCCAGCTTGAATACCTCTCTGCCGCTTCTGCCATTGCTTTCAGGGCTCTGGTTTTTTCCTTCCCTGCAACTGAGAGCTGTTTCATGAGGCTGTATGCAGACGTTCCTACAAACCCCTAGCTCCAATTTCTGCAGTGAGGACTTTGACCTGATAGCCTTCTCTCCTCAGGCTGTTTGCCAGATCAGCATACTTTTCAGTCTTGTAGATTTGAGCTGCCTCCATTCTGTTCTCATATGGCACCGTGAGCTCGATCATGATCAGCTGCTTGGTTGACTGAGAGTGGACTACTATGTCTGGTCTCATGCCACTCTTGCTGATGATCTCTGGGTGACTCTTCCATTCTGGGAGGTCTGCAGTGCACTCCAGTCATCTGCCCCGTCCAGCAGACTCTGCCTGCATGTTTCGAGTGGCACTGTTGTTCTTGGCCATGATTTGCTGCCTCCTGCTGTGAAGAATGTTGCGGGTGCTTTTGGAGTCCTGATTTTCCCTTTTGTGGTGTTGGTACTAGCCCAGACTACTTGTACAATCTCTTTGAGCACTTGGTTGTGCCTCCATGTGTACCTTCCTTGAGCCAGGGCTACTTTACATGAGCTTAGGACATGCTCCACTGTTTGTTTTTCATGGCAGAGGGGGCATGCAGGATCGTCTGTTTTCCCCCACTTCACCAGGTTTGCATTTGAGGGCAGAAGGTCATATGCAGATCTGAGAATGAAGCTGATCCTGAGAGGGGCCATGTGCCAAATGTCATTCCAAGTGAGACTTCTTTGGAGTGCATTCTCCCACGTTGTCCATTGCCCTTGCTGTCTGCTGGACTGCTTTTTGGAGTCTTTTTTGGTCTTCTTCTTTTCTCATCTCCTGAATCATCATGTCTCTTTTGGCTTTTCCTTTGGCCTTTGACCACCATTCAGTTTTGGTCACCCCCAGTCCTTGTCTGTTGGTCTGTGTGTGTCCTGTTATTTCTCTGATCTTGAGACTTTCTTTTGCAGAATCCATCGCCTCTTGAACTTTCCATTTTCTGCCTGTCTTCAGCTGGGGCTTGATTGCTTCTACCACCTTGTCTCCTGAGTCCTCCAGCATGCTTTGAAGTCTGATCTTCCCTGCTTTATATTCCTCCAGGATGGATTTCAGTGGTAGTTTCAGCTTTGCTTGGCGACAGTACAGCGCTATGTCAGTCAGACAGGGTGGGACACCAAGCCATTTCCTTGTGAACTTGTTGATATATCACATTAGTGGTAGACAGGCCCATAGTAAAACAGCAAGACAGTTTGTCAGCAGGTAGTCATCTGTTCAAATCACTCATGGGGTCGATGAGAGATTTGAAAACCCTCTCTGTCCACCAAGAAGTAAATGGGTACCTGGTTCAAGTCAGGAAAGGCTGCGGCAACATAAGGAGCAGGATGGGCTCTGCATTCCATCATACCAGGTCCAAATGATGTGTTATAGTTCACTGACCATTAGACCATGTTGCTTTAATCTTTAACATTAAGTGTATCAGAAAACATGGTAAGCAGCCCAGCAATCATTCTTTTGGGTAAACAAACGACGGGCAGCCTTGTGTTTACTCTCAGTGTGCATGTCCAGGGAGTGTATCAGAAAACCTGGTAAGCAGCCCAGCAATCATTCTTTTGGGTAAACAAACGACGGGCAGCCTTGTGTTTACTCTCAGTGTGCATGTCCAGGGAGGTTTGGCAGACACTTTACCTGAATATTTTACATCTATCTGTCTTTTCATCCTACTTGAGATAAGCCTAACCACTCACTGACTGCAACCTGTCTCTTCATCCTGAACAATTCTTTACAGGATGAAGCCCTAACTTTACAACTACCCATTTCACTACTTGTTTTCGTTTATTTTTATATTTCATTTTAATACTCTTTAATCATAAACCGAACCTCATCATAGATCATGGACATGAGTGCGTAGAGTTCCACCATGCGATGTGGTCGTGCTCCAAGTTCCTTTTCCTCAATCTTCATGGCAGTCTTGAGCAGTTCCAGGGCCTCAAAGTACTTCCCTGCTTGAATTCTGTTTAGGAATTGAAAAGAAAAATCAATTACACACACGCATGACAATGTCTGGCGACTTGTCAAAGTTTAACTTAATTTTGTGCAATAACTGCCAAAAAAAATGTTGGGACAAGAGAGACAACCACTTAAACAATGTGTGTGCCACATTCACTCCACTTGCCACTGAAATATACAGCCTCTGCTAAAATTCTTTAGGGAATTTTAGCTGATTCAGATTCCTAAAGCTTAGGTCTTCATTCTGTTCCATTCTAACACATTTCATGAGAATTCAAGTGAAACTATAGCAAAATTCCTTTCCACACTGTTCTAAGTAGCAAAGCAAAGCTCAGCCTGTTTCCATGTATTCACTGACTTTGTGTGTGTGTGTGTGTGTGTGGCGGGGGGGGGGGTCTGTCCCTTATTTTCCCCTTTTTATCTTCAAGACCTCAAGTTCAAAATGCAATGTGTATTGTCTTGAACTTTGCAAGTTCTTCTTGCTTGAAGGGCTACTTTGCAAGTTCTTCCCAGAAGGGCTACTTTGCAAGTTCTTCCCAGAAGGGCTACTTTGCAAGTTCTTTTTGTCTGAAGGGCTACTTTGCAAGTTCTTCTTGCCTGAAGGGCTACTAGTATCCCTTTTTTCATCTCATGCTTTATCTCCCATCTGCACTCATTCCCCTTTTGTATTCTATTATACACTGATCAAATAAAACAATTTTTTAAACGATAAACACACAGCACTGCGACAATGACAATACAGTGATATAAAAGATCAGCCGTTGTAAGAAAAAATCCAAATACATGAAATAAAGCTACTGGATAAGACCTTTTACCTGTTTTCAAGTCATTATAAAATGGATGGCTAGAAAAGTCATACAATATTTACTATCCAGCACAATTTATATAAACCAATCATTTAAATGGGGTATACAATGAAAACTAAAAGATTTTTGTGTTATATGTATACTTACACAACACGACAAACTCTTTCATAGCGCAGTGACACAGCTTCTTCATTGACGGAGTCGTCTTCTTCGAAGTGAGTCAGTGCTGAACTGTACATTGCAACCATCTCATCCATTGGCCCTACCTGTAAAAAAGGCAAATGGTAACAATCCACTGATCAATCCTCTAACAGAGGTGTTGTCAAGCAGGAATTTTCCTACAAAAAAACAGCTTAAAGATACATACTAGTCACAAAAAGTTAAGGACCATCTCACAATAGCACCACCAAAGACAGAAAAGGCACAGACGAGGCAATTCAAAATATCAAATTGATAATTTCATCATTAACCAATGATTTCATAGAGGTTGCAATCAAATTCATTCAAAAACAGAGCAACAGCACAAGTTCAAATCACCACACCCCTCTTATCAAAAGTCAGGAATCAGGTAAGCACATTTCAACAAAGTCAATATCAGGTGTGACCCCCGTTAGCCGCCAGACATTCAGAGCAGCGCCAGCACATGGAATGCACAAGATTCCTGAGAGTGTTCTGGGGGATGTTCTGCCACTCCTGCTGCAGAAATTGTGCCAGCTGATTGACATCCGCAGGAGGGGGGTGACTGATGGCCACCCTTTGTCCCAGAACATCCCACAGGTGTTCAACTGGTACCAAGTCAGGTGAACAAGCAGGCCAGTCCATCCTTGGGATCCCTTGCTGATGCATGAAGTCAGTGACAACTCGTGCTTGATGAGGAGGAGCGTTATCGTCCTGCAAGGTTGCCCTCAGTCCCATGGCTTGCAGAGAGCTTGAGAGGCAGAACAATCTCATTCCTGTAGCACAGTCCAGTCATAGAACCCTGGATGACATACAAAGGCGTTCTGCCGTTGACATGGAAGCCACCCCACACCATCACCGAGCCTCCATAGCGGTCAACCTCACGAACAGCGCAGTCTACAAACTGCTCTCCTTGCCTGTGCCAGACCCGTCTTCTGCCGTCATTGAAGGCAACAATGAAGCGGGACTTGTCGGTGAACAAGACCTGGGACCATTGCTGCCTGATAGCTGCACATCTTGAGTGGAAGCCAAACTCGTACAGCCATTGCGGATGGTGCTGGTGCTGACATTCCTGTTGACAGCTGTCCTCAGTTCATGTCTCAGAGTGCTGGCAGTCACAGTACGATTGCGCAGTGTGAACAGCCGGAGGAAACGATCGTCCTGTCTGTTGGTGCTGCGTGGACGTCTGGAGCGAGGGCATTCTTCTGTTGTGCCTGTAGCTTGGAAGCGTTCCTGCAGCCTCTGGATTACAGAGTGGCTCACTCCCAGTCGTCTTCCAACTTCTCGTGAAGACAGGCCTTCGTTCAGCCATGCCAGGGCGCGTCCGCAGTCCAGGGTGCAAAATTTTGTTCTCAGAGGCATGCTTGTAGGAGTCCAGATTTTGTGACTTTTATACCCATCCCTGGCCAGCTAATGCTGAAAAGTGTTAATATTAACCTGAATGTTCATGTGTGTCATGCAGTTTTTGTCCTCTAATCCTGCTTTCGCAGCTCAGCCGGAAGTTGACACAAAAATTCACGAATATCACTGATGTTCACAAGGCTTTCACTCAATGCATAAAGTGACTGCGAGTGAAAGCGTGATGCTTGTGCTTTCATATGTGGATAGGCTATTCTTGTAATCTGGTCTACCGGTCCATTTGTCATATTTTTTTATACACTAATCTTTCTTGCAGCGGTCGAAATCAACCTGTGACCCTTAACTTGTTACTAGTATACTTACTTGTACCAACAAGTGCCTTAATCCTACTCAGTGTGAACCCATTCAGGATCCCTTGAAAGGGTTGGGGGGGAAAATGGAGCTAATGCACGTCTCCTATCACCTCCAAATTTCAGTGACCTCCCATCATATAAGTGCTGCTTCTCATTTTTGGATAGTTTGTCAAGTTTTCGTTCTTTTCCTCCCTTACGGAACACACCTACCTTTTCTTCAAAGCGATTCAGTGCTGAATAGTAAACTATAATCATCACATCCACTGGCCCTGCCTGTGAGAAATTCTAATAACAACAGTCCACTGATCATCCCCCTTGTCAAATATGTCTGCCATTTGCTTGTTATAAGATTCTGACAAATTTTCTTTCTCCCAGATGATTTTTACTTTTAAAAAAAAAAGGAAAATCAGAAAGGGCTATACTTGACATCAATGTAAATAGCAGCACTTGTACTGCACATGCTGTAAAGTAGAGCTGCAGTATGAATGACAAAATATGACTAGTCTTTTTCTTTTCACTCTCATTTAAATTTCTTCTCTCTGCTTTCTCTCCTTTGTGAGGGTGTATACACAAGCAAGCATAAAAGTAGTAGACAGAAAAGACTGACGTTAATAAGACAAAGTCCAAACAGAATAAGAATTTAAAAAATTAGTGCCAATCCTCCTAAAAACTGGCTGTCTGAAACTTTTAAAAAGTCCAGTATGTTTAGGGGAAAATACAAAATACAACAAATAATGAATGCTTTCAACAGAAAATAAATAACATCTACATCTACAAGATTTTCTCAACAACTTCACATAAATCTCTAGTTCACCTGTGCAATTTCCAAATGTAACTGATTTATGGTAAACAACAAGGAACGATGATCTCAGATCTTCACATTTACCAATAGTTCAAAGAATACCAGACAACTGTCTTCCCTATGGTATATGACACAGTAAAATCAGCCTGGAGTCTACAGAAAACGTAAACAGCACAAGCCCCCTCCACAGCACAAATCCCATCATCAAACACCGACTAACCTTGCGCCAATAGCTCAGCAACTGGGAGCTGTATTCCTCATTGTACAAGTGGTCAAAGACCGACCACTGACTGAGAGCTGCCGACAGGTGGAAATGGTCGCCTAAGCACAACAGCTGGTGGGGCCACTCCTCTGCTCTTCGCTCCAGGTTATCATGGTTCTGGAAGAACTTGGCCAGCAACAGATGCCACCAGGTAGACTGCTCACCTCGTTCACTGTCCCCATTTTCACTCACAAAATACCTGGAATGCACAGTAGAATCAACATGACTGGCTTAAACCTACACGCCAAACGAATTTTCAATGCATTTCAGTATTTTGGGTTGGTTGGTTGGTTGGTTTGAGGTTTATTTCCATTGCCAGCATTCCAAAGAGAGTGGTCAGAATTATGATGTAATCGGACAACACCCCACCCCCCCACCTCCACCCTGTGAGTTGTCACTCCTCTATTATTGCTGAGTCAATAAGTGTTAACCAGTACCTGTTCTGATCCAACAGACCCATAACACAACCTGTTAAGCCCCTACCAACAACAGTAACTGCTTTGTCATGAGGCCAGAGAAGGTAAGCATCCCTGTACAGAAAAAGACTGCTCCACATCTATCAACAACAGTCACACATTTTTTTGTTCATATTTGGCCGCATTAGCATCAGCAGCAGAAAAAGCAGAATCCCTTTTCAAGCAGTGTTGATAAAGTTGTGTTGTTCAGGAAGTTTCTAGTTGAGAAAAAATTGGCAACCTTCTTTCCCTCCGATCTGGAGATCCTGCTCCCAGCTAACGCAGCTTTGCTGGATGTGCTTACCTCACGCAAAGTTTTTTGAATCATCCAAAATAGATCCTCTTGGTGAAGATGAGAAATTGGAAAATAAATCACACATATGAGTCTGAAATTGCTAGCAATATGGGGAGTTTGTATTATACTCCCTGTTTGGCTAGTATACTTACCATGTCAGACCATAGCATTCAACGGGAGTTAGTTAGCTCTGAAAGGGCGAAATTTTTGTGGCTAACGCAGTGATAACAGAGGTAGGAATAAGAAAAAGTGAAAAAGGAGGAAAATTAGGTGGGGGGCCGGGGGCCGGGGGCCGGGGGCCGGTGTAGGCCCCCGGTGGGGTCCAGGGGCAAAGCCCTGGTGGGGGTCAGGGGGCAAAGCCCCCTGAAGCTGAGCATTTTTCATATTTCATATTTCATATCACCCCAGAAATGCATAAACTGGCAAGAAAAAAAGAAATAAAATAACAAGCTTTTTATTCTATTTTTTGGTTCACAATAAGTAAAACTTGACAGTCAAAACAATAACAAAGTCACACACTCATACAAACAGGGACATAACACTCACCATCAAACTGCCTTGGGAGCAGTGCACTCATGTTTTCATGTCTCAAATGTTCCAGCTAAGGAACATGGGCTCTCACAATAGTTCCATCAAAAGTGAAATGTTTCTCCAAGAGCAAAAACAACAACAAACCCCAGAAAACAACAACAAAACTACAGAGACTGAGACGAGAGAAAAATGTTCACTTACCGATTGTCCAAATGATCCAAGCGTTTCATTTGTGAGTCTGGTTTTCACTCTCACAAGGTGTTTTTCAACCACCATGTGATTTTTTAGGGCTATCTTGCCCTTGGTTCCATATTTGATGGTATCATTGCACCACGTGCAGATGGCTTGGCCCGGCTGGTTGATTTTGCGAATGGAGTCTCCCACACGGATCTGCACCTCGTGGCTAACGGTCTCTTTACCACGCGATAAAGTCACTGTTGTACACACATCTTCCTCCAGCCACTTCCAGTTCCACTTGTTTTTCACAGAGGAATCGATCTCCGTGGCCAAAACTTTCTCATTCTCAGTGATTTGTCAGAACATGTTGACGACTTCGGAACTTTGGACGTGCAACTTGTAAGACAATATGGTGTCGGAATCCGCAAATGGCACTTTTCACAGATAAGGGATTACTTCCCTTCTTTGTAGTTTCGGTAAGCCGAATTCCATTATTCACTGTAATCTGTCCTGGGTGCCCAAACGAGCCGGAAGTTTTCCATTTGAGAACAAACCGATCGAGAACAAAATCGCGATCCAAGCTTTTGCTTACGAAAAACAAACCTCACTATACATATACCCCCCAGTTTTCTCAACGGATTTACACTCGACCTCAAAAACAGCCCCTGGAGCCTCCAAATCGGCGGAAATCCGCCTTTCGGCGGAAAATTCCCATACCTGTGATAAGACAGTCACGGTGACGCCCACCCTACTTCCGCCATAGGAAGAAAGCCGGTATCCGCTTCCTGTTCCTCATTCATCGAGGCATGTGTGCAAGGTAACCCCGAGAATCATAGCGCTGGAGGGGAAGGTAGGGCGGGCATTAGAGTCTGACATGGTAAGTATACTAGCCAAACAGGGAATATAATACAAACTCCCCATTTTGGTGTCATATACTATACCATGTCAGACCACAGCAGAATTTAAAGGAACTGGAGGAGGGCCGAGTGCCCTAATGGTTCTTGGGATTAGAGGGCAGAACAGATATTATTAATAATAATAATACTAATAATGAATACTTATATAGCGCCTATTCTCGGCTAGAGACCAAGCTCTAAGCGCTTTACAATCACAACGGGCTGCCTACCTGGGTAGTGCCGACTGAAGAGCTGCCAGCTGGCGCTTCATTCAGTCGTTTCCCGTGTCATCCAGTCAGTATCGTTCAATATCGATCACTCATTTTCCTTACTTCCTTCATTCTTTCCATTTTTCACACAGGGTGCATGCTATGTGTAACGTGTCATCCATACCAACGGCCAAACTGGCCTACTCTTCTGAAAGTTGGTGATGGGATTTTACGTGTGTGCAAGATGTTATGCGTGTGGTTTATAGTCTCATTCGAAGGACTGTCTGGGAAATGGAGTCAGAACCAATGTTAATTCCGAGAGAAAAATCCCCCTGTACCGAAACGCCCCGGCGGAGGTTCGAACCCGCAACCCCAGGATCACCAAGATTACGAGTCCGGCGCTCTACCAACTGAGCTATTCCGGCTCTACCAACTGAGCTATATTGCTGCATTAACCACCACAAAAGAAATCCCTTAGAACCATCAGCCCTGGTCATGTGGATATCCCTTAAATAAAAGTTTATGAAGGGATTTTCCGAACGCCAGTGGGCTGTCTCCAGGAGGTGGCGCAAGGGGACAGAGCACTGGAACGCTGCGGGAGTAGCCACCGCCCTGACCTCATGGGCCCGGGGAGATAAGACGGGGAGATCTTATACACCTGGGCGTAGGCAGATCTGACTGTCTTGGAAAGCCACCTAGAGATGGTGCCAGCAGAGATGTCCTTATGAATACTGGGGTTGATGGAAATGAAGAGACGTCTCTGGGAGGAGCGCCTGGGGCGCGAGCGTTCCCAGTAGTATCTCAGACCCCTGGAAGGCACAGGTCCATGTCCTCCCCGCTTTCCTTTTTCCCAAGATATCCGCAAGTGAGCGGATGACGAGGGAGGGAGAGGCTGTGCCCAGTTCCTGATTCTTAGCTAAGAATTTGGGGAGAAACTTGAGAGAGACAGAACCGTCCCTGCGGAAGGCAATGTCCCTGGGGTCCCTGCTGAGGGCATGAATTTCGCTGCGCCTCCTGGCCGAGGGAGGGTGAGGGGAATGGGGTCTTGAGAGAAAGACGGTCAAAGGGAAGGGTGGCGATTGGTTCGAAAGAGGTCCAAGGGGAGATGGTCCTAGGGGACTGAGACTCACATAGAGCCACCCCCCTAGAGATCTCTCTGAGAGGGAAGTCATTCTCAAAAGAGGGTCCGCCGAGTTGGCGAATAGTGGTACAGATGGCTGACCTATAGCCCCGAATGGAGCTAGCCGAGAGCCTTACCGAAGTAGACAGGTGAGAAGGAAGTTGCCTATTTGGGTACTGTAGGGCGATCATGGGGAACAGAGTTGTCTGAGCACCAGGCGACCCATCTCTCCCATCTGTAATCGTAGAGAGACTCAGTGCTGGTTCTGCGCGAGGCTGTTGCTAAGTCCGTAGGTCTTGCGAGGCCCCTGCCCCAGCGAGTATGTCTAGGACGGACTGGGGTCCGTCGGTTTGGGGGGGGGGGGGAGGGCAGATGCTCGCAATTGGGCTGGCACAGCGGCCAGGCATGCAGCAGAGCATCTGTGGGTTGGAGTGGGGTGAGCCGAGCGAGGCTGTACGAGCATGTCCCAAAGAGTGCTCAACTGGAGAGGGGGAACATGGGAGAGGGACTTGGAGTCTGAAAACCAGGACTGGGTCGGCCACCACGGGGTGATGAGGATGGACCTGGGTGTTTCCAGTCTCGCCTTCCTGATCACCTTGTGGAGGATCGGGAATGGAGGGAAGGCACATGCTATGAGGCCTGACCAGGGAGGGGAGAGAGCATCGATTGCATACGCCCGGGGATCAGGAACGGGAGAGACATACACTGGAAGGCGGTGGGTGAATCGGGTGGCAAAGAGGTCCACCATGGGCCTGAACCAATGTTCCCACACCAAGCAGAGGGATAGCCTGCTGAGGGTCCATTCCGTGTGGAGGAGGGACTTGGACCAACTGAGGGAGTCTGCCAGGATATTGCATGTCCCCGCTATGTGTCTCGCGCGGAGGGTGATTCCCCGCGTGTGGCACCAGTGGATGACGGCCTCTGTTCGGACAGAGAGGCTGAGGGAGCCTGAGTTGCTGGCGTTTGTGTAGAGATCCATGGGTTGGGTTGGGAGGGAGATGGGAACCCTGGGGGTCAAAGTGGCGGGGTTGAGCCACTCTTCCATAGCCCACTGGAACCCAGGACCCAGGGGAATGGATTGATCCCAGTGGTTGGAGGTCTGAGACCATCGACGACGGAGCTCCCTTTGGAGTTGGTGCTTGGGGACCCGGCCTAGGGGAATGAGGGACAAGAGGGACTCCATCATCCCCAGGAGAGAGGTAAGGGTTCTGGCCGGGGTGTGGGTGGGTAGGCGGAGGCGGGAGATGAGGTCCACAATGCGGGTGGACCTCTCTGGGGTCGGGGAGAATTCATGGAGAGTGTGTCGAATCTCATGCCCAGAAGGGAGAACTGCTGACTGGGGTTGAGTTCGTACTTGTTGGGGTTGGTGACAAACCCTAGCTTGGAACAAAGGTGCAGAAGATGGTTGGTGTGGGATTGACACAGGGCCCGGGAGGGAACCAGGACGAGCCAGTCGTCCAGGTACACCAGGAGGCGAATGTCCTCCTGTCTGGTCAGGGAGGCCATCTCTTTGACCACCTTCGTGAAGAGTAAGGGTGCCAGGGAGAGGCCGAAGGGGAGTGCCTTGAACTGGAACACCCGATCCTGCCAGACGAACCGTAGGTATCATCTGTGGGATGGGTGTATGAGAATCTGAAAGTAAGCGTCCTTCAGATCTATCAAGGTTGCCCAATCCTGGAGGTGGATGGAGTCTCTGATCGAGTCGGAGTGTCCATCTTGAACTTGGTGGCCCTGAGGAACTTATTGAGGCTCTCTTAAAAGTGTGCCAACCACCGCATTGTCCGTGCCTAAACCCGGGACTGAACCAGGGACCTTTAGATCTTCAGTCTAAAGCTCTCCCAACTGAGCTATTTCGGCCGGCTGGCGGGGAGGCGAGTGGGAAGGATAGAGAGGTAGCGGACTGAGTTCTCCCTGCTCCAGCTCCCCCATAGGTGAGTCCTCCAGTCACCTCCGGGGCTGTCCCTGCTGGCCGAAACGAAAATTCTGCTGGGGAAGTTTCGTCTTCGGCCGAGAGGGTGTTTTTGAGCGCTTGCGGACCGTGCGGTGCGGGATGGGGCCTGCTTGGGATAGGGTTGGGGTCTGGTAGGGGGAGGAGCGAAAGGAGGGTCTGGGAGGGCGAGGTTGCGAGGGGGGGCCTGGCCGCATATGAGGCTGCCTGCTTACCTCTTAAACTGAGTGGGCGATGAAGGCAGCCGAATAGTTGCCGAAGAGCGACTGCTCCTGACCCGGAATGCACCGCAAGGCCGCCTTAAGAATCGGGGCAAGATTAGCCTGTGACAGTATGGCATCTCTGCAGGCCAGTAAGCAATTGTAGTGGCTCCTGGCTGCACTGTCCGCCGCAGCCGAAAGGTGATGCGAGATCCTGTTGACTAGGAGTCACATCAAGGGGTCGCTGAACAAGCGAGATTCAGTCTCAGAGTGTGTCTCAGAAACCTGAACGTCTGAGGACACGGAGACTGAGTCGTCCTCCTCCGGCCAGATCTCCTCCACCCGCTGCAAGAGCATGTTGAAGACATGTCCAGCAGTGGTGTGTTGTATCCCTGATCTGGCTATGCGGTCCCACTCCACCAGGTTCTTGATAGAGATCGTGGTGGAACTGGGAGGGGCCAGATGAGGGAGCAACCGGCAGTCGGCCAGGGAAATGGCAATTTCCCTGGTGACTGATGTCCCAGGAGAACAGGGAGGAGATGTGGGCCTACCGGGATCCCTTTGGAACGTGCCTACAGGGGCCAATTCGGGGCCGAGAGGGATTCATTCCCTGGAGGAGGGACGACCTGCACACCCCTGGATAGGGTTGCCGGACACTCCCAAATGGACGCAAGTCTGAGGGGCGATAAGTCTGGGGCGAGCCCGCTTGGCTGGTGTGGCCGCAGCGTGTTTGGACACCGAAAAGAACTTGTCCGAGGGTGGGGCCTCCCTCACAACAAGATCCGGGCGCCACTACTCAATGGTGGACAAGTCGCATGATGAGGAGAAGGAGTCCTCTACCTCATCCTCAGAATCGGGAGCGTCGGGTTCCTGAAGAGGTTGCTACGAACCTCGAGGAGGCAACGGCAGGGGTGCGTGAGGGTCCCACCCTAGCTTGGTAGTGGGAGGACGCGAGGGCGGGTCCCTGGTGGCTCCATGATCGGCGGCCGGACTATGATGGGGAAGTCCATTCTGCCGATCGGACAGCACTTGAGAGGGAGGAAGACCGAGGTCGAACCAGAGCGAGGAGGCTGGATGCCACATGCGACCATGGAGCTGGTTTTGTTGGTCTGTTCAAAGCCACTGGTCCCTCTGAGGGGCATAGAGCCACAGGTCCCCACGGAGGAAATTGGGCTGTGGAGGCCCTGGGGCAGAATGTCCGTGGGGGCCAGGGTAACCTGAGACACCAGGGGAGGGGGGGGGGGTGTTGCGAGAGAGCGTGGCCTGTCGCCCCCACCCCACCCACCCCCTCCCCGGAGAGTGCACTGCCATATAAACCTCCCTGGTGGGATCCGTAGAGGCCCCCTGTGTGTTAGGGGGAGCGGTGGAGGGCATGGCAACCGAGCCGCCTATATGCGGATTGGAGTGGCTGCGGTAACGTAGTCACCACCTGGTCCGGATCGGGCACGTTACCCGTGGTCCCGCGGGTCGATCCTCCCCCCGGGGGAACGGGACCATGGACACTGCCCAAGTAGGGAGCGGAATAAGCCCGCTCCCCAACTTCCTGTACCCCTAGGGGAGAAAAAAAACCAAACCACAAATGTCGACAATCGACCGGGGTGAGTCGACTGCCGGGGGTCTGAGCGGCACAGGTCCGGGCGTGGTGGTACCTGCGGCTGAGACCCGGAGTTATGGCCAGTTTGATCCTAGGGACTGGGCACAAGTCCGCCACCGGAGTAAAGACGCTCCTTGTGCACCAGTGGTGGCTGCACTTGTGCACGGTGGGGGAGAGCGTCACGAGCCTGCGTGCTATTAGTGGGGGGGGAGCTAATGGCACCAGTCTCATAAAGGCAAGTGATGGGTGGTGATTCCGTAGGCATCCGTCACCCGTGCTGGTCCGCGCCTCAGCAAAATTCCCCAGGGACCGAAGGTCGCGTGACGCAGCATGATAGGGAGAGTTGTGTCTCACCGTGCATTAGAAGGGAAGAAGGCAAGCCAGCCGAAGTGGGGGGAGAAGGTGAATTCATGTACGAATTCTGAAAGGTGGTGTTCCCTTTTAGGGGAGCCTTGCCTTTGGACTTACGGGGGAAACTGAAGGAAAGGCATTTCCATGGGTGAAACTGGAAAAAAATTGAAAAACTGAAAGGTTGGGGTCCAGAGGCTGCCTAGGCCCCTGGTGGGGTCCAGGGGCAGCACCCCTGGTGGGGGGCCCAGAGAGGCGAAGCCCCCCAGCCGAAATTGATTTTTTGAAAAAATTCAGACAGTTTTCGTGGCCTCTGGTGAAAGGAAATTTGGAACTGAGGCCTTGTTTGAAACACATATTTATTGCTTATATGTGAACAAATGTCATCATTTTAAATTTAAAAAAAAAAAAAAAAAACCCTTACCCCCAAAAAACCAGCTTGGTTGGTGCCTTGGACATAGATGGGAAGAAATAGAACCTTTAGTAGTTTTCCCCATCCTTTTTCCAGAAAATTAACCCTCATATTTATTTTTTTTTATGGTTTTTTTTCTTTCTTTAAATATTTTTTTCATACAATTATGTCTCTCTCTCTCTGCCTTACGTTCATCTGTGTGTGTGCGTGTGTGTGCGTGCCTGTGTGTGTGTGTCACTAGGGGGGGAAGGGGGCATGGAGGGCTGCTGAAAAAGATTTTACTGAAATTCTTACCTTCATGCTTTTAACTCTCTTGACAAGCGCACGCCCGCTAGCGCCCAACCGGACATCACACAGCCAAAAGGCTGAGCGCCTGCCAGCGCCCGGTAAAACACGTGGCAACAATGGGCGCTGCCATGTTTCTCGTAGAAAAGGAAGTCTCGCGAGACCGTGATTTCCTTCTTCCTGTAGCGATTCACTTCCGTTTGCAAAAAACCGCGAGTCAATACATGCCGTAGTTCTCGAGTTATGAATTTTTAAAGTTTTGTGGTCGAAATGCTGTTTTTCACCATGGTTAACCTTGATTTCTGCCGTTCTATAATGAGATTTAGTGATGAAGATACTGTGATTTGTAGGATTTACGGCATAAGACTTAGTGCTGGGTAATGAAGCTTACAGTGACCCAGATTTCGACTGGGATGAGGTTCAAGGTATGATAAACGATTCGGAAGAAAGTTCTGAAGAAGAAGATTTTTTTCCTGAGTAAATGGCTCATGTGACATTCTTCAAACTTATAGCAACATATATATTCGTAGGAATTTTTAAAATTATTTTCATTTCATTATTTCCTTTCCTCTCTTTTAAACAAATTTTTAAATTGGGTAACCATGTTCAAATTACGGAGTTACTTATCTTGCCGATGGTTTTCTGCGTAACTAAGCTCAGGTAAGTACATACTGAAGAGGGTTAATATGGTCCGGACTTCTGGCATGCTTTGGTAGCCGAGATTTTCCATTGGATCCATACTTGAGGTCCGAGTTGCACACGTGGCAAAACACTACACCAGGTTTGTTCGTTTTCAAACACCAAACACGATGTTGTCGTTTTTCATCACCTATTTCGTTCAGCCAAGCCCATCGCCACTTATTAGTGATGCCAGCGTCGATCTCCTCAACTGAATCATCTTCTTTAAGATAGGACATTCTCACGGTTTCCAACGAACTCCAAACTCGAAATCTAGATTTCGGCAAATGGTGCTTGATCTTTGTTCCCTAAAATAAAGAGCACTTCCAATTCGGCACTTCCGTTTTATGGTAAGACGCACTCGATACGTAATTTGCGCAATTTTAGAGACTGTATTGAAAAACTTTTTTTCCCCCAGACTGACGAAAAACGGAAAATTCCGTCTCGGATAATTTCATAAAATGGATTCAGTCAGACTGAAGAAGTTTCACCCATGCATTTCGAAATGGTGGCAGCTTGCCTTTTGCCCTTCAGACGCAGTGATCGTGCGTCCACCGGTCGGTTAGAGGAGGTATCAAAATGATGGTCGCGTGTCCCCTCTGCAGAACACCCCTCTACACCGGCCGTACGTTCTTCTGTAGAAAGAACGGTTTGCTCTGAGGAATCGGCACGCGGGTCCTCCAGGGCAAAGAGCAACCTCTGGAAAGCGATGTTGCTCAACCCGTCGGTGCCCTTCACCATCTTGGGCTATGGTGGCAGAGCAAACACGGAGCACACGACCACAAAGTGGAGACAACTTGGTAGATCGAGAGATCGTAAAGAAAGCTCAATCGACCTTGTAATAATGATAAATAAAGTTGGTAGATCGAGAGATCGTAAAGAAAACTCGAATGACCTAATAATAATGAAAAATAAAGGTACTAATACGGAGTACATGACCACAAAGTGGAGACAAGCTGGTAGATCGAGAGATCGTAAAGAAAATTCAATCGACCTTGTAATAATGATAAATAAAGTTGGTAGATCGAGAGATCATAAAGAAACTTGATCGACCTTGTAATAATGAGAAATAAAGGTACTAATGAATGTGCAAGGGGAAACCTCCGTACACAAAAGGTATGACCGAACATGGACGACCACGCGGTGAGGCAAGATGGCGGAAAGGTAGACCCGCGTGGAGTAAATAAAGATGGCGGATCGAGTGACCGGCGAGAATACGATTGCCGTAAGTGACAAGCAATGGAGCGCGAATGTAAAATAACTAACTGCAGCAAGATATCCCGAATGAAGTGCAAGCCACAACAGAACAACTAAAGAAGGCAAACACACAAGCAATCTTAACACAAAGCAGAAGTATAGGCGAGACAGAGCAAAAACCTGTCCTTGTTAGGAAGGAGACCAAAGATGAATGAGGTACAGGAAGTGGATACCGGCTTTCTTCCTATGGCGGAAGTAGGGTGGGCGTCACGTGACTGTCTTATCACTGCATTAGCCACAAAAAATCCGGCCTTTCAGAGCAAACTAACTGCCGTTGAATGCTATGGTCTGACATGGTACAGTATATGACACCAAATAATAATTATTAACAGGTGCTCAGCTGGTCTGAAGAGATCTATTTTCTGTCTGAAGAGATCTATTTTCTATGTTATGATCCATCTGAAATACATTCAGCACTTAATATGCCGAAACAGGGTGATTACAGACTCACTCTGTCATGCTACAAACCAACAAATGTCATGCTACAAACCAACAAATGATACGTCATTTCTTGTTATCCAAGAGTTCTATCTTTGGAACTGAAAAGTTGGGATCTAAACAAGCTAAACACTTTTGCTTTGGAATTCTCTAAGTTTTCATGAACTCAGCTTTTCGCATACATTTGGTGGCTATGATTTGATTTTCTTTTGGTGGTTGTGATTTGATTTTCTTTTCTTGAAATGGCCTGAACAGGAAGTTGACCAACCTTTTCCTCACAGCTTTGCTGACGGCACTGTGGTAGAAGTCTAATCTTCCCTCAGTGCTTTCTCCATAGGGACGCAGGTAGGGCTGCAGTCGACTGAAGATCCACTGCCACTTTCGTTCAGACAGCATGTCACGTCTCTTCTGCTTGCTTTCCTTTTCCTGAGTTTCTTTTTCCTCTGCACGCAGACTGATGACTTACAAACACTGCCTTAACAAAGTCAGTGAATCATACACCCAGTCACTTCTCTTTCTGCTCCAGTTTAAAACTCTGAATGGAAAAAAAAAAGAGTTAAAAATTTGTTGTATTTCATGTTGGTTATCATAATCATGTATACCTAAACACCTTACCAAATCACTAGATACATCATTAGTTTCTTTATCTGTTTATTTATGTGCTTATACATTCAGACCTGCCAACCCCCTAAGAGACCAATGAGTAAGAATTGAAGCTCAGTGAGACAGAAATGTGTTAATTTCAGAGAGCTAAGAGTAATCAAGCGCGACACTTACCTCTTTTCAAACAAACACCATGCGATGAAATTGTTCGCACAATTTTTGTGAACTTTACTTTTCTTCAAAAACAAGCTTTTCTTTTAAGTGTCACAAGAAACCTTCACAAATTATGAAAATGTAGAATACACTGGAAACACACATACTGCTGAGTATGTATGCGTTTGCTTGAGTATTCTCCCTCCCTCTCTCTCTCTCTCTCTCTGGTGTGTGACTACGTTTTTCTCCCTTCCTGATTACTCCCCCCCCTCTCACTCTTCCTCAGTATTTGTGTGTGTGTGTGTTAGTGTCAGTGTGTGTGTGTGTGTGTGTTAGTGTGTGTGTGTGTGTGTGTGTGTGTGTGTGTGTGTGTGTGTGTGTGTGTGTGTGTTTAGTGTGTGTGTGTGTGTGTGTGTGTGTGTGTGTGTGTGTGTGTGTGTGTGTGTGTGTGTTAGTGTGTGTGTGTGTGTGTGTGTGTGTGTGTGTGTGTGTGTGTGTTGCTGGAAGAATTCGGCGCGTTAGAGGAATGGATGTGCTTGCGTGACTCAAGGTGACGCTTCACATCCACCATCCCGCCATGGGAAATTGTGAAGTCCGACTGGCAAGTGGTACACCGTGCACAATTTACACCTTTAGCCGAAGGTCGTATGCAGGGGAACTTTTCCGAGTATTCTTTTCGGAACTTTTGACCAAGTTTTTTCTTTTTCGCATCTTGTCCAGAACTTTTCTGCTCCACGTTTCGACATTTTCGTAGCTAAAACTTCAAAAGGACGGCAACTTCGCTGAATGGTAAAGATGGTGAAACGAACTGCGCATGACCGGAAACGCTTCTTGAAGATTACTGGTTATACGCACGGCGTTGTGCGTATCTGTACATAAGCCGATGTTTTCGTTCGTTTTTTTTTTCTTTGTTTTTTTGGTTGTTGAAAACTTTCCATGCGTAATTTTTTGGCTAAATGCGTAAGAATTATCACTTGGGCATAATAAATTACGCGAAATGCATAATGGTTGGCAGGTCTGTACATTCACTTATTTACTCATTTATTCATCCACACTTCTCTAACAATGCTTCCTTATTCCGTGATCAACTGACATAATACCTCCTTTCTTTTCTCATTCCCCATCGCCACCTCCCCTAACCACACTCCACCATCTGTCTCAATCCTGCTCTCCCTCCCCATCCCCACCTCCCCTACCCACACTCTACCATCTGTCTCAATCCTGCTCTCCCTCCCCATCCCCACCTCCCCACACTCTACCATCTGTCTCAATCCTGCTCTCCCTCCCCACCCCCACCTCCCCTACCCACACTCTACCATCTGTCTCAATCCTGCTCTCCCTCCCCACCCCCACCTCCCCTACCCACACTCTACCATCTGTCTCAATCCTGCTCCCTCCCCACCCCTCACCTTGTTCTTCTCTCTCTTTCTCTGACAGTTTCTGAATGTTTCCTACACTAATAAAGGCATACAGTTCCCAAGACACTTCCTCTTCATTTCCATGCTGCGGCCCCAACAAACCCTGCTTAGTTTCCTTTCATTTCCCTTTTTTCTTCATATGTCCTTCCTTGTTTGTTTTGTCTGTTGAAGAGCTTGGGATGGGTACACATACTGTGTCTCTCTCTCAGTTCTCTCCCTACTCCGTGCACTCCCATCAGCTTATGGGCCAATCTCCCTCTTTTCCAAGGGTCCTGTCCTCCACGCAGTCACTGACATTTAGACCATATTTCTGGAGTTTTGAGACCTCTGAAGACAATGAATTTACCCATAATTTAAATCAACTCCATCCATGGTCTCCTATGTAAGGTGAGAAAAAGTTGGTATCCTGATTGGAGAACCTTGGTTTTCCTTAGACTGACCAATGGTTTTTCCATAGACTGACCCATGGTTTTCCATAGACTGACCCATGGTGTTCCATAGACTGACCAATGGTTTGCCTCATGCCAATGGTAAACGTTCCAAAAGATGATCGGTTGGTGGCTGCCCATCAATGGGTATCATTTTTGACAGCACTGAAGTCTGAGGGGGTGTAATTGTACGGAGAGAGATTGGCTGAAAATGAGTAAAGTATTCCCTGCAATGTTATCTGCTGGAGAAGGCCCCTCCAGGCAAACCTCAGTATAACGAAACTGGCAAATATGGGTGAGAGAGAAAATATGGACTGTACTGAACTGGGAGTGGTACTAACAATGAAACTAATCCAAGTCTAGACTAACTCATTTCATATGAAAATGAAAACTTCATGATTACAACAAGTATTCTGCTGGATACATAGCTAGCAACCTTGATCAACAAAGTCTTACAACAATCAGACACACACTGACCTTTCTCTTCATAAGGAGAAGGTGGTCTCAACACACTCTCATCAACAACCAGACACACTGACCTTTCTCTTCATAAGGAGAAGGTGGTCTCAACACACTCTCGTCAGCCAGCAGAGCACGTAGTTCTGAGTCCAGCAGTCCTGCAGACGATGCTTCCAGCAGACACAGTGTGGCCACCAGCAAGTCCCCTCCCTCTTCCTTCTCCAACTGACCCAGCAGACCATCCAGAATGCTGCAACATCAAACGCTCCGTTCACATACCATTTCTGACAGTATACTTCCAGGTTTGGCGTCATATACTGTACCATGTCAGACCACAGCATTCACAGCAGTTAGTCAGCTCTGTCAGGCATGGGGAGTTTGTGTTATACTCCCTGTTTGGCTAGTATACTTACCATGTCAGACCATAGCATTCAACGGCAGTTAGCCAGCTCTGTCAGGCCGAATTTTTTCCGTGGCCAATGCAGTCATAAGACAGTCACGTGATGTCACCCCACTTCCGGCCCCGGAAGAAGCCAGTGTCAACTTCCTATAAGTCATTCAGCGAGGCCTGGTGTATGGTGACCCCGAGAACCTTGGCGCCAGAGGGGAAGGTAGGGAGGGAATTAGAGTCTGACATGGTAAGTATACTAGCCAAACAGGGAGTATAACACAAACTCCCCATTTTGGCGTCATATACTTTACCATGTCAGACCATAGCAGAATTTAAAGGAATCGGAGGAGGGCGAGCGCCCTAGTGGTTCTTGGGGTTGACCGATATGGCTGCATTGGCCGCCACAAAGGAAATCCCCTTAGACCCATCAGCTCTGGTCATGCGGATATCCCTCAGGTAAAAATTAATGAAGGGATTTTCCGAACGCCAGTAGGCTGCCTCCAGCAGGTGGCGCACGGGGACAGAGTACTGGAACGCTGTGGAAGTGGCCAGTGCTCTGACCTCGTGGGCCCTGGGTGATAGGACAGGGAGATCCTTGTACGCCTGAGCGTAGGTAGATCTCACCGTCTTGGAGAGCCACCTGGAGATAGTTCCCGCCGAGATATCTCTAGTATTGTTGGGGTTGAGGGAGATAAGGAGTCGTCTCTGGGAGGAGCGCCTGGGGCGTGTGCGTTCCCAGTAGTACCTGAGACACCTGGAGGGGCAAAGGTCCATGTCTCCATCTTTTTCTCCCTTTCCCAAGATGTCAGAACTCCGGAAGGAACTTGAGAGAGACTGAGCCGTCCCTGTGGAAGGCGATATCTGTGGGGTCACCGCTGAGGGCGTGAATCTCACTTCGTCTTCTGGCCGAGGCCAGGGCGAGGAGAAAGGTGGTCTTAAAGGAGAGGAGGTCAAAAGGAATAGAAGCAATGGGTTCAAAAGGGGTTTTTCTGAGGGCATCGAGGACCGTAAAAAGGTCCCAGAGGGGAATGCGCCTAGGGGACTGAGCTTCCCGTAGAGCAACTCCTCTAGACACCTCTCTGAGGAGAAAGTCATTGTCAAAAGAAGGGCCCCCCAGTTGACGAATGGTAGTGCAGATAGCTGATCTGTAGCCCCGAATGGAGCCAGCCGACAGCTTAAGGGAAGAGGATAGGTGGGAGAGGAAATTTCCTATTTGGATGTTGGAGGGGCAGTAATGGGGAACAGAGTTATCTGAGCACCAGGTTATCCATCTCTCCCAACGGTAGTTGTAGAGGGATTCGGTGCTGGCTCTGCGAGATGCCGAGGCGAAGTCCCGTAATCCCTGAGAGGCCCCTGCCCCGGCTAGTGTGTCTAGGACGGACTGGGGTCTCTCCGAGTGGGGGGTAGATGCAGATGTTCGCAGTTGGGCTGGCATAGAAGCCACGCGTGTAGGCGAAGCATCTTGGGATTGGAGTGAGGAAGACCTGACCGGGGTTGTCTCAGCATGTCCCAGCGAGGGCTGAGTCTGTCAGGCCGAAGATTTTGTGTGGCTAATGCAGTAATAAGACAGTCACGTGACGCCCACCCTACTTCCGCCGAAGGAAGAAGCCGGTGTAAACTTCCTGTACCTCATTCTCTCTCGGCCTGCCGTCCAAGCAAGATAAGTCTTGTGCTCTGTCTCACCTTTCTTTGCCGTTGTGTTAAGATAGCCTTGTGTGCACAAGTTGGTAGATCAAGAGATTGTAAGACACTCACTCTACCTGTAATAATGATCAATAAGGTACAGGAAATGCGCCCGGGGGAGCCGCGTACCGCCAAACAAGGTACGTGCGGTAAGGCAATATGGCAGACCACCCAACCGGCGTGGCACAATCCAAGATGGCGGATCGATTGGCCGGGAAGGGATCGATCGCCAAGAGCGGTGCGCAATGGCGCGTGAGAGTAAAATACCCCTGGTGTACCTTGTAATAATGCTAAGGAGGTACTAATAAATGTGCACCAGTTGGTAGATGAGGAAACCTGACATGGTACAGTATATGACGCCAAAATGGGGAGTTTGTATTATACTCCCTGTTTGGCTAGTATACTTACCATGTCAGACTCTAATGCCCGCCCTACCTTCCCCACTAGCGCCAAGGTCCTTGGGGTTACCTGGCGTGCAGGCCTCGATGAATGAGGTACAGGAAGTTTACACCGGCTTCTTCCTTCGGCGGAAGTAGGGTGGGCGTCACGTGACTGTCTTATTACTGCATTAGCCACACAAAATCTTCGGCCTGACAGAGCTGACTAACTGCCGTGAATGCTATGGTCTGACATGGTAAGTATACTAGCCAAACAGGGAGTATAATACAAACTCCCCATTTTTGTTCATACTGGTGTCACAGCACGCAGGCACATTCCTATCAGCAACAACACATCCACTGTGGCACGCAAGCACATTCCTATCAGCGACAACACATCTACTGTGGTACCAGGCACATTCCTATCAGCGACAACACATCCACTGTGGTACCAGGCACATTCCTATCAGCGACAACACATCCACTGTGGTACGCAGGCACATTCCTATCAGCGACAACACATCCACTGTGGCATGCAGGCACATTCCCATCAGCAACAACACATCCACTGTGGCACGCAAGCACATTCCTATCAGCAACAACACATCCACTGTGGCACGCAGGCACATTCCTATCAGCGACAACACATCCACTGTGGCACGCAGGCACATTCCTATCAGCGACAACACATCCACTGTGGCACGCAGGCACATTCCTATCAGTGACAACACATCCACTGTGGCACGCAGGCACATTCCTATCAGCGACAACACATCCACTGTGGCACGCAGGCACATTCCTATCAGCGACAACACATCCACTGTGGCACGCAGGCACATTCCTATCAGCGACAACACATCCACTGTGGCACGCAGGCACATTCCTATCAGCGACAACACATCCACTGTGGCACGCAGGCACATTCCTATTAGCGACAACACATCCACTGTGGTACGCAGGCACATTCCTATCAGCGACAACACATCCACTGTGGTACGCAGGCACATTCCTATCAGCGACAACATATCTACTGTGGTACCAGGCACATTCCTATCAGTAACAACACATCCACTGTGGTACGCAGGCACATTCCTATCAGTGACAACACATCCACTGTGGTACGCAGGCACATTCCTATCAGTGACAACACATCCACTGTGGTACGAGGCATAAACACCTGGGGAAAAGAAACTTCCACTCTCCCGATGCTGCTTCACGTTTTCCTCTGCATCATGGAAGAATGTACCTTTAATCCTACACACTCCACTGCCACACTGTACAATACTTTAAGAAAAACCAGTGAATACTTTAGATTTTATCACATGTATTGCAAGAGAGAGAAAACACAAACTTGTCACCATGTACAGCTGTTCTGTAAGTATTCAAACAGCTGACACTGAAACAGATTTTAACTCTACACAGTGAGCAGAAACCCTTACCTTAGTAATCCTTCAGGAAGTTCGCTAATCCTGTCATCAATGTGGGAGTTCTCATCCAGACGTCGTAGTTCTTCACACACCACGGACAGCCACAAGGGATTGTCTGAGGATTCTTTCGACATCAGTGTGTTCATCTGCTCCTCACTTAGCTGCTTTCCATAGCGGTTCAACATCTCTGCTACCATGTTCTGTTGAAAATAAAAAAGGCAAAGTTCATCTGCTCCTCACTTAGCTGCTTTCCATAGCGGTTCAACATCTCTGCTACCATGTTCTGTTGAAAATAAAAAAGGCAAAGTTGAAAATAAAAAAGGCAAAGTTCATCTGCTCCTCACTTAGCTGCTTTCCATAGCGGTTCAACATCTCTGCTACCATGTTCTGTTGAAAATAAAAAAGGCAAAGTTCATCTGCTCCTCACTTAGCTGCTTTCCATAGCGGTTCAACATCTCTGCTACCATGTTCTGTTGAAAATAAAAAAGGCAAAGTTCATCTGCACTACTTCCGTCTTCTTGCAGCCCGGCCAGCCACAGAGGCCCTTCAAAGCTATCACCACACAGGGAAAACAAGTCCTGTCCCAAAGAAAAAAAAAGAAGAAAGCAAGAAACACAACAGAGCTATCTATGAAATATTAAGATCAATTTTCAACATAACACCTGAACTAATTACAACCTGAAGGCAAACAAGGTCAGGCCATGCCGATGGCACCAATCGTTCTGCTTACTTTTCTACCCCAAAGCTGAAAAACATGTTAAAAACATAAACTGAATGATGAATGTGCTGGTATCACAAAAAATGCCATACAGGCATATAAGCAATGCAGAATCGACATCCAGCTCTGCTCTGAACAGTGTATACAGTATCACTGAACACCAGACTACCATAGCAAACAAACAAACAAAAAAAAAAGGGGGGGGGGGGGGCAGCTGGCATGTGGTACATTGTAAAAGAAATAAAAGAAATGTAAAGACGTTTTAGTATTAAGACAGATGAATGGACCATAATGGAAAAAAAGAAAAAGATGATGACTGTAAAGAAAGATCAAATTAACAAGGCAAAGAGAAAGACAGACATGAAGAAATTATAGGTACAGAAATTTTCTGCCAGGCTATCTTTTTCCTTCTGCACTGCAACAGACATTCTTGTTACTGTGACTCTTTGTGTCTGACAGTTTATCACAGACACACTGCAGGCAAAATGGGCTCATTTCTGCCCCCTTAATTTTGCACCACACCACCAGCTGCCCATGTACTGATTGAACATACTAAGACAATACGTTACAGTATATGGAACCAGAGGATGACTACTCTTCTTTTAACCAGGTGCGACTGAGCCCTTCGTCTTTCTTTACCCATGCTCTTTCAGATATGGAATTTACCTCTAACATCTTGGATTCATTTAAAAAGCAAAGCATATATATATCAATTTTTGTTAATAATATATATGCATCACTATACTTATCTAATGTTTGACCTAAAAAAAAACAATCTCAAAAGGGATATGTAGCAAATATCACAGACTGAACCTGCTGCTGTAGCAAAGTGGTTAGCATCACAGATTTCGGGCTGAGAAGTCATGGGTTCAATTCCCATCAATGTTGCTTATTTGTGAGAATTTTTTGTGCTGACTGGCTCCTATCCAGAGTTGAGTTTGCTCAATTGGGAAGACTGGGACCACATAGTCGCATTTCATCTATTTATCAAATGCATCTCTGACAGCGCCTCCTTAATTTCCCGACCACCACTGCAGGGGTCTGTATCTCTCAGGCCTGGTTGACACTGGGATACATTATGAAAGTAAGCAAAGCATACAGTCCAGTCATACAAGAATGGAATTCCGTAGCTTCTTCTTCATCCTCATGGACCAACATTAAAAAAAGACTCAAATTTTGCAGAACCTTCATGCCTGCTTTCATGAAGAACTCAATTTCTATTTCCTCTCCATGTCTATGTTGTTCATGAGGTTCTGTCAGGGTCACCGGTATCAATGAAATTGTGGAAGTTGTTGCTGGACGGACATGAACGCACCCTACCCACCCCTTGTGGAGAGCTCACTCATAGTGCTGGCTCCTGAACTAAACGATAACTGTCATCAGTAAAGGGCTCAGTATGTATGTTGGATCAGAGCAGGCACCACTGAACACCACTGAAGTGACTCAGCAGCAGTGCAGTGTCTCCTCTAGTGGGTTGCCTCATGATGACCACGTAGGCTGCTCCCTATGCACTGCACCTGCCAGGGGTGTTGTGGGACAAGCCCGGCTGTGGCTGTGGATGGGGAGCTGGAATGATCGGCATGGGTGCAATGCCACTGAACTGACACTGAGGATGAGACTGAACAAAACACAAAAGGAAAGGCCAAAGACTGACTAGCCATTAATACTATTTCTGCAATACAAAATATTCTGAGGAATTCTTGGGAAGATTAGCATAGCACTAGTTTTAAATCAGGAAGTTCACATGAGCATTATCACCTGTGTGAATGCTGGGCTAATGACAGAAGTAATAAAAAAAAAAATGTACAAAATTTACCTACTTGCTTTATATACACCCAAATTTCATTGAGCTCTAACAGAAATTTATGAAAACAGAAAACATCAGCAGCGTGATCATGACGAAACATGGGAAAAGTTGGTAATTTCACTGAAACAGAAGCACTTACTTTGCGAGACTGCAGTTGGAGGGGTGGTATGGCGACTTCAATGGGCTTGGTTTCCCGTGCAGTCAGAGCCTGATGGACGGCAGTATCCTGAACCATTGTCAACACACACCGCACATGAGGTGCCAGTTTCCGGGGTAACCAGCTGATGACTCTTGCTGCATTCTCTTCGGCGAACTGAAATGCAAGAAACTACAATATGGAATGAACGTCTACAGAGATCTGCACACAATCTGCCTTTAGATTATACGAAACCTGAACTGAAGTGCAAGAAACTACAACATAGAATGAATGTCTATAGAGATCTGGACACAATCTGCCTTTAGATTATACGAAACCTGAACTGAAATGCAAGAAACTACAACATGGAATGAATGTCTACAGAGATCTGCACACAATCTGCCTTTAGATTATACAAAACCTGAACTGAAATGCAAGAAACTACAACATGGAATGAATGTCTACAGAGATCTGGACACAATCTGCCTTTAGATTATACGAAACCTGAACTGAAATGCAAGAAACTACAACATGGAATGAATGTCTACAGAGATCTGGACACAATCTGCCTTTAGATTATACAAAACCTGAACTGAAATGCAAGAAACTACAACATGGAATGAATGTCTACAGAGATCTGGACACAATCTGCCTTTAGATTATACAAAACCTGAACTGAAATGCAAGAAACTACAACATGGAATGAATGTCTACAGAGATCTGGACACAATCTGCCTTTAGATTATACAAAACCTGAACTGAAATGCAAGAAACTACAACATGGAATGAATGTCTACAGAGATCTGGACACAATCTGCTTTAATATTATACAAAACCTGAACTGAAATGCAAGAAACTACAACATGGAATGAATGTCTACAGAGATCTGCACACAATCTGCTTTAATATTATACAAAATCTGAACTGAAATGCAAGAAACTACAACATGGAATGAATGTCTACAGAGATCTGGACACAATCTGCCTTTAGATTATACAAAACCTGAACTGAAATGCAAGAAACTACAACATGGAATGAATGTCTACAGAGATCTGCACACAATCTGCTTTAATATTATACAAAACCTCACCAGTTACTTCTTGTAATTGATTAATCCTGATCAGAACCTGACAATGTCTCAAACCAGTTTCTCTATCTGTCTACAGTAAGGAAACAGCACTTTGGCTTTGAATACACTCCTTTGATAACAGTAACAACCTTAGAAAACATACTGTAGGATCACAAACTTCTTCACAATGATGCTCCAAATGGATAATCCCCATGCAAGTCAACTTGAAATTTTCACCTCAACAAATATAACATCTCTCCTTACAGAATCAGAAACTTACTGTGTGTGTGTGTGTGTGTGTGTGTGTTGTGTGTGTGTGTGTGTGTGTGTGTGTGTGTGTGTGTGTATATATGTGTGTGTGTGTGTGTGTGTGTGTGTGTGTGTGTGTGTGTGTGTGAGAGAGAGAGAGAGAGAGAGAGTGAGTGTAAAAAAGCAGAAAGTACACAGGCAGTGAGAAAAAACAAACCAAAAATGTGTCCTGACATTGCCGACTTCAGAGAAATAAAAAGCCATATGACCCCACCTGGTTGAGGGCGTCAATGAAGATGACCAGAGGTTTGGTGTTGGGGTTGGACAGCATACTGCAGCACATCATGGAGGCCGAGTCCACCTCCTTTGGCATGTTGTTGTTCTGAAGGCCAGACATCACACATGCATCACATGTTGCCAAAATGCCTTTTCTTTGGCATGACATCACAGCAGTGGGAACAATTATTTGGAGCTACTCTGGAATAGCATGTGACGTACAAAAAAGACTTCCCCCTCTTCACTAGACTTGGAGTGAAAATGTCTCTTTTGTCCTGTTTTCCAAAGAAAATCCTAAGATTGGAACTGTTTCATTCATGTCAACCTCCAATTCAGAAACTGGCTCAAATACAAAAAAGCACACCGAAATAGTTGATTGACGCTTCTGAGCACAGAGTGATTTTTAAACACACACAGAATCCTGTCAATAATTAACTCATGATGTCTATAACTCGTTTTTTTTTTAATACCTCAGTATATCTACTGAGAACTTGTGAAGACATTATTGTTTTGGAGCCCTTGCATGATGCGTTACAAACACATCACACCTCAGATCACACAGGCAGACCGTCAACTGAAGCACACATTTCTGCCAAAAGACACCGCCTTTGGCATGTGATTATTCTGAAGGCATCCATGACGTATTAGGCAACACATTTTGCCAGAAATATACCTCCATATTATGCTGTTCTTCAGCAAGTTATACAAAACGTGCATAACACACTTTGCATCTTCTAGATGATTTTCTTACAGTTATTTACTGCACAAGTACACTTCATAATTCATCATTCATATATGGGGAGTTTGTGTTATACTCCCTGTTTGGCTAATATACTTACCATGTCAGACCATAGCATTCAACGGCAGTTAGCCAGCTCTGTCAGGCCGAATTTTTCCGTGGCCAATGCAGTCATAAGACAGTCACGTGCAGTCACGTGATGTCACCCCACTTCCGGCCCCGGAAGAAGCCAGTGTCAACTTCGTATACGTCATTCAGCGAGGCCTGTGTGTATGGTAACCCCGAGAACCTTGGCGCCAGAGGGGAAGGTAGGGAGGGAATTAGAGTCTGACATGGTAAGTATATTAGCCAAACAGGGAGTATAACACAAACTCCCCATTTTGGCGTCATATACTATACCATGTCAGACCATAGCAGAATTTAAAGGAATCGGAGGAGGGCGAGCGCCCTAATGGTTCTTGGGGTTGACCGATATGGCTGCATTGGTCGCCACAAAGGAAATCCCCTTAGACCCATCAGCTCTGGTCATGCGGATATCCCTCAGGTAAAAATTAATGAAGGGATTTTCCGAACGCCAGTAGGCTGCCTCCAGCAGGTGGCGCACGGGAACAGAGTACTGGAACGCTGTGGAAGTGGCCAGTGCTCTGACCTCGTGGGCCCTGGGTGATAGGACAGGGAGATCCTTGTACGCCTGAGCGTAGGTAGATCTCACCGTCTTGGAGAGCCATCTGGAGATAGTTCCCGCCGAGATATCTCTAGTATTGTTGGGGTTGAGGGAGATACGGAGTCGTCTCTGGGAGGAGCGCCTGGGGCGTGTGCGTTCCCAGTAGTACCTGAAGATCCTTGTACGCCTGAGCGTAGGTAGATCTCACCGTCTTGGAGAGCCATCTGGAGATAGTTCCCGCCGAGATATCTCTAGTATTGTTGGGGTTGAGGGAGATACGGAGTCGTCTCTGGGAGGAGCGCCTGGGGCGTGTGCGTTCCCAGTAGTACCTGAGACACCTGGAGGGGCAAAGGTCCATGTCTCCATACGCTCCCGAGAGTGCCGGTAAAAGAGACAAATCTTTTAATAAATACGCTCCCACCAAGAGCTTCACACGGCAAAATTACTCAGGGTCTAGTGCAAGTCGGAACCAGCACAAAATGCGTGCTGAACCCGAGGCTCGGCAATATGGTGGGGGAACACGACCGGCGAGCGGTGCCGACGATCGCGAGTAACAAAGTCGCGAGAGTGCCGGTAAAAGGGACAAATCTTTTAATAAATACGCTCCCACCAAGAGCCTCACACGGCAAAAAAACTCAGGGTCTAGTGCAAGCCACAACTGAATCAAGTATAGAAACAAAACACAGCAATGTTAACACAAAGGCAAGTATAGGCGAGACAGAGCACAAGACTTATCTTGCTTTGACGGCAGGCCGAAGATGAATGACGTATACGAAGTTGACACTGGCTTCTTCCGGGGCCGGAAGTGGGGTGACATCACGTGACTGCACGTGACTGTCTTATGACTGCATTGGCCACGGAAAAATTCGGCCTGACAGAGCTGGCTAACTGCCGTTGAATGCTATGGTCTGACATGGTATAGTATATGACGCCAAACAGTACATCTAAGAACCACATTTTTTTTAAAAATCTTTCAAATGTTATTGTTCTACATGCCAGGACAAATACATATCCCATTATGCCAAGGTCTATTCACATTACGTTAGTTCTTTACACAGTGATAATCACACCTAATAATTCTTAAAAACATTTTATCGAAGTTAAATCAATTTGAAAACACACTTTATATATATCACCATCAGGAAAATGCTTAATATAGCTTTTCAATTTCAATTTTATTTTTAATATCTGTCTAACAATTCAATTAGAAATGTTATGTGAAAAAGAGCATTTTATGACCATACTATTTTCCAGTTATTGTATCTTTAAAGTTCAATCGTGCTTTTAAAAGAAAAAAACACTGGGCAGTTTCAGAAATGTTATGTTTAAAAAATTTTTAAAAAGGGAGTAATTTTAAATACCGAAAATGTACACAAAAAAAGATATACACAAAAGCACACACTACACACACAGCACAGTATATACAGCAAACAAGTCCTATACCTTCCCGTAAGAACTTGCCCTGCACCCTCATGCTCACCTTTGCCAGTTCAAACTCTCTCAAGAGGCGCATCAACATACACTCCAGGGAGGTAGAGCCCCGAATAGCACCAACAAAATGATAGAACACATTCCACTTCTTATCCCCTCCTCTGTAACAGTTCAACACACTGAAATCATGATACTCTGGTCAAATTCCAAACACAATCAGGGTACTGCATAAATATGGACTTATACAATGGTGAATAAGGATATTATGAACTACAGAGACAAAGCAGCATTAAGGAACGGGAAACACACGAGAATCTTCCAAAGATCAAAATCAGTCAACGTTAAAAAAAATATATATTCATAAACAAAAGACAGAAAAGAGAAAAGAGAGAGACAGAAAAGGGTTTAGGGGAAGACTGGAACTATGGACTATGTGTGCTTCAGAATTTGTGCATACACAAGCATGTGCGTGCGTGTGCATACATAGGTATGTGCGCGTATGCGTGTGTAGAAGCATGTGTTGTGTACCTGCAAGCGTGTGTTCAACATCTTCGTGAATGTAACCATTTACATGTTCGTGCACATGCTTGTATGTTTTGTGCGTGTTTATGCGTGCATACGCATGTGTGTGTGTGTGTGTGTGCATGTAGAGTGTGTATGAGTACAAATACCTGAGTGTACGCCTATGTGTCAATATGTGCATACTCAACATCCTCTGTTCAAACGAACATGCACTGATCAGTGGTAATTATTTCCTAAAAAATCAGAGGGTCAGACTTGGTACAAAAAACTTTCAAATTTTCAGGGGGTCACAAAAATGTTTAGGGGGTCACCATTAATAACTGCTAGAAAATGTGAACACACACACACACACACACTCACACACACACACACACACACACACACACACACACGAGTGTGCCCTCACTGGCTCACACACATAAATGCACAGAAAAAGAGATAGAAATACATTAGAAAAGAGGTTTTATAATAGAGATAGAAATACATTAGAAAAGAGGTGTTTTATAATTAAGTTAATAAAACATTCTAGACAGTGCTAAATATCATTTATTCATATTCGTGTTCCTATGTTTTAAAGTGTTATCAACTAACATGAGTAAATGTGAGCGCCTACACTATCAGGATTTTAACAGTGAAACTTGATTTGTGGGATGTCCTCTTCGATTTTCATCACAGAATTTCCATTACGTGAGCCATTTCCTTCAATGTTGAAATATTTTATTTTATGACCAAATTCCAACCGCCATGCAATGATCATCGGAAGCATGGTGGAACCTATGATGAAACTGTAGACTGGCTATTCTTCCTCTGTGAGCAACACATTTGTATGTCCAGAACGGAGCCATTTTAATTATCCAAAATGGTCATGTTGCATAGATCGTTTGACTTTTGTTCCATTCGCTGGATTATCACCCATGAGCCACAGCTGAACTGTGCGATTTTGATTCTGAAAAGCCGAAATTCCTATGGCTTTTCCATGCTTTTCCCACTTCTTCTTCTTCTTAAAGACTGGTTCACTCGAAAACGAGTAGGTCACCAGCGTGCATGTTAAAAAGTAAAATAAAATAAAATAAAGTGCGACTCAGCCTGATGGCCCCTGGAGCAAAATTTGGCAACAAGGGGTCGCACATGATATTCAAAAAGTTAAAAGCAATGGCCAGATTCAGGCCCAGGTAACCATAAAATATCTGGGGAAGTTAAAATAGAAAAGTCGTCAATATGCAGATCTCAAGACTG
The DNA here is from genome assembly GCA_033310375.1 of Conus canariensis. Classification (NCBI taxonomy): domain Eukaryota; kingdom Metazoa; phylum Mollusca; class Gastropoda; order Neogastropoda; family Conidae; genus Conus; species Conus canariensis. The sequence goes on from CM065726.1 coordinate 5,141,268, forward strand.
TCGTATCAATTTGATTTTTAAATGAGACTGCATTTGTGGCAATCTTGATGGCACCCGGCAGTGAGTTCCACAGCCGTACAGAACTAGGATAAAATGAATGTAAGTGGATGTCAGTATTTGATGCAGGTATGGCATAACATTGACCGCCACTCCTGGTGCTGCTTTTATTCAATACTAGTTGTTCCATTGGGATATCAATTAGTTTAGCTCTGCCTTTGAAGAAGATATTAAGTTTGATAAAAGCTCTTCTCTCTTCTAAGGGTTTCCATTCTAATTTCCTCATGTTCTTCCCAGTATTCCCCTTCTCTCTGATATGGTTCCCTGTTACGAACCGTGCTGCTCTCTTCTGTATCTTTTCGAGGTTATCAATGTCCTTTAGATTGTAAGGATCCCAGACTGAGCAACCATATTCCAGTACTGGTCTAACCAGTGTTTCATAGCAGTCGTCTTTAACCTTTTTGGGGCAGTCGTTGATATTCCTGTATAAGAAAGCTAACAATTTATTTGCTTTCTTATATACTAAATTGTAATGTTCTTTCCATCTGAGACGGCTATCTATAATCACGCCTAAATATTTTGCAGCATTGGTTTCTTTAAGAATAGTATTATGAATAGAATATTCTGATCTAGTTGGTGAGCGTTTATTACATATACGCAACACTTGGCACTTCTGGGGATGAAATTCCATTTTCCAAGTTCTTTCCCACTCTTGTAAACCGTTTAGATCTTCTTGTAGAATGCGTGTATCATTCTTGCTTCTGACTGTTCTATATACTAAGCTGTCATCTGCAAAAAGCCTTAGTTCCAGGAGAGAGATTTCTACTTATGTCATTTATATAAATTAAGAAAAACAAGGGCCCCAGAACAGTTCCCTGTGGTACAGCTGACAAGACTGGTTTACAATGGGATGACGACCCTTCCACAACAACTTTCTGCGTTCTCCCAACGAGGAATGATCTAGCCCATTTTAGCAAAGAACCGCCAATGCCGATGTGTTCTAATTTAAGCAGCAGGCCCTCACGGTCAACCTTATCAAAGACTTTAGAAAAGTCTAATAAAATTGCATCTATTTGCTGTCTGTTGTTAAGACAGTTATTAAAATCACTGAGAGTTGTTATAAGTTGAGTCTCACAACTCCTTCGCTGTCTAAAACCATGCTGAGCGTTATTTAAGAAGTCATATTTGTCAAGATGGTCCATTATGCTACTATATGTTATGTGTTCAAGTAGTTTTGCTGATATGGATGTAAGAGATACAGGTCTATAGTTCTCTGCTTTTGTTTTGTCACCATTTTTGAATAAAGGAACAATGCTAGCATCTCGCCACCCATCAGGTATTATTCCCTGGTCCAGTGAAGCTTGGAAAAGTAGTTGGTATACCTCACTCAATTCATTGGCACATAATTTTAAGCGCTTGCCAGGAACGCCATCAGGACCAGTAGCTTTGTTTTCATTGATGTTGGTCAGTAACTTAAATACTCCTGCTTTGCTTACTTTGATATTTTGCATTTCAGGGAGTTTATCATCATCTTTTGGTCTAACGTTAATTAAAGGCTTAGTTGAATCATGTGATCTTGTGGTCCAATCATACACTGGATAGGCCTAGTCTATTTTGATGACTCTTGTTGGTTTTCATTAGAGGAGAGTTCTCAAGTGGAAGTGTTCATCGATTCAGAACGTTCTAAAATGTCGAGGAAATTTACGTTTTTAACTTCCATTGTGGTGGATACGACGAAAACCCTTTTGAGTGATGTGCTGCTCAGAGCTGTAATGCGGTCAGGAGGAAATCAATGCATCACAGTAAATTCTGGTACGTTTTTGTGACGCACTGGCCTGAATTCCTGCGCGTCAGATGGGATGTTTATGCATCAGAGACGCACATTTGTGCGTACGAATTATCACTGTTGACAGATGTAAATGACGATTCCTATTCACAAGTCTTCCAATCCGAAGATGTAATCAAAGAGAATAATGACTCACCCTGGCACAGGCAATGACCCCTGCTCCACTTTTGTCAGCACAGTGCTGGCAGCACTGCATATCACCGACGACTTGCCACACCCAGACCCCCCCAACAGCAGCAAGGGAACATCCTTGTCTTCCTGTGCAATGTACTCCTCTATCTGTAAGCAAAGTGACAGGTTTTATTTAACCTGTTCACTGCCTGAAAATATTACAAACAAAGGCTTTCCCAGTGCCAGGGAAATCTAATGATTTGGGGGTAATAATTAACAGAAAATTCTAGCTCAGAAACTACAAAAGATATAAAAATGAAATATATATAATTTTTGAAGGAAACTGAATGAAGATTTTGAATATGGGCTTCTTTTGTTTTAATTTTGATAATAAAAAAACATTTAGGCATTTAGATTTGGATAGATTTTTTTTGCACGATCAAAAACGTATGTATTTACCACTACAGCTTCACATCCAAAAAAGAACACAAAGCAAAAAAGTTGTAAATAAAGTTTGTATTGTCACACTACACCTGTAAGTGAAAGTAGAACAGTTTAGAAGTCTATCAAGATGCTCACACTCTAAGCAGACAGGTCAGTCCACGACCACGCCCCCCTCTCCCCACCACGTCCCCTTGCTGAACTTCAACCCTCTCTTTCACTCCTCCTCTTCCCCTACCTTTCCCTCTGCCCGTGTAACGCCGCGAGCAGGCCGCGCTCCCCTCTCGCGCTGACTATCACGTCACTGGCCACTGGCACACAGTGCAGAGTACACACTAGGCTAGCTCGTTCGATGCTGGCAAACCAGTCAGCTGAACACACACTGAGGTCGCACAGCCCGACTCGATAACTGACGCATATGGTCGGCAATTCCATCACTATCATCATCTCATCTTCATGCTTGAGTGAGTCGTTGAATAAAAGATTATTGTCTTTGTCAAAAATGATTAGCAGAGCCTGCTCAGCTGTGTAAATACGTTGATTTGGTCGCTGCGCTTGTCGAAGGTTGCGCTGCCACCTTTGCAAGCAAGACGAAGTGCTGGCTGGTCATCCAGTCAGTGATGAGAATAAATGGTCTTTCGCCTCACGTGTGGTCATTTGCATATCATTTTAATACTACAGACATATAAGGCTTACTACACACACTCTATTTGAGTCCATTGATAGAAATAGTAACGAATGAAAATTCAAGAAAAATGCATGACGTCAGTGGACGGCCCATAGCCACTGGGAAAGCATTTTTACTGCGGCGTCAGCTGACGGCTTAAAGGCACTCTATGGGTTAAAGGGCTGCTTCCTTTCAGTTTCGTTACACAGTCTAGTCAGTCATGCAAAAAAGAATGAACTATCAGAAAATGAAAGCAAAGCAAAAGAAAACAAAACACACACACCAGTGATAATTATTTAAAACAAACGATAATTAATTAACAAAAACTTGGGGGTCAGACTCGGTACGAAAAACTCATTTCCAAATTTTCAGGGTGTCTCAAAAATATTTAGGGGGTCATACTTTAGACATGCAAAAAAATGTACTGAGAAAACACACACACACACACACACACATACAAGCGCGCACGGATGGGCACCCTGTGACTGGCTTACACACATAAATACACGAAGAAAGAGACAGAAATAGATAAGAAAAGATGTACCAATAATAATAAAGTTAACAAAACACCCTAGATTATGCTGAAATTTATTTATTTAGATTTGTACTCCAATATCATTAAAGTGTTATCAGCTAAAATGCCATACCTACAGTCTCATGATTTTAACTGTGAAACCAGATGTACATGAGATGTCCTCTTTCATTATCTAGTTGCAAAGTGAGGCGACTGCAGGCGGAAATCTAAACAAATCTGAAAAATTATTGATAAAGCTCTGCAAAAAAAAAAAAAAAAAAATAGACAAACGAATCACAAAACAAAACATCTTGCCTGTAGAAGACCTAAGAGGTCAAAACATGTCATGTTTTGTCTTGTGATTCATCTGTCTACCTTTTTTTGTTGGAGCTGTCACAATAATTTTTCAAATCTCTTCGATTATCATCACATAATTTCCACTACATGAGCCATTTCCACCAGTGTTTAAGTATTTTACTGCTTCATATTCCATTTGTCATGCAACAATCCTCAGATGCCCAGTGAGAAACAAGAAGCGAATGAGGAATATTCGTGAAACCTTTCATGAAGCTAAGAAAACTGGCCACTCATGCATTGTGTGCAACACATTTGTGCATCCACAATGGCGCCATTTTAATTGTCCGAACTGGTCATGTTGCACAGATTGCTCGAACTGTTTCTTCTGCTGGATTATCACCCACAAGCCGCAGCTCAAAGCCGAATTTTACAGATTTTTTCATGCTTTTCATGCTAGGCTGAATCACCTGATCTTACTGAGACTGAGTAGTCTATTTTGACGAGTCTTGTCAGTTTTCAGTACAGAAGAGTTCTCAAGCGGAAGTTGTTCATCAATTCAAAACACTCTGAAATGTCAAGGAAGGTTATGTTTTTACTGACTTTGATTGTGGTGGATCGGACGAAAGCGCTTTTGGGTGATGCTTTGCTCGGTGTTGTAACCCGTACAGGAGAAAATCAGTGCATCATGGTAAATTCTGGTGCGCTTTGTGACACACTGGCCTGAATTCCAGTGCATCATATGGGAATTTCGTGTGTCAGTGAAGCACATGTGCACATAAGAATCATCACTACGCACACACACACACACTCACACACACCACACACACACACACACACACTCACACAAACATATATTCAACTATATTCATCCACCATAACAGCTTAAGTACTGACATACTAAAGGCATACACAACTAAGCCATGCTAAAGACATCATCTACTTAATTTGACTGTTCACATCCAGGTTGCAAAGGGTTAAAAAAAAAATCAAAATTACAACTGCCTTACCAAAAATACATAAAAAGAGTAGACAACAGCAAAGAAGTTATGGTCAAAGACAATGACAGAGAAGCGGAACTCGATAACGCAGATTTCCAGAAGGTTGGGACACAACTTGTACTTACCTGGCACTTCCACAGGGGTGGGGGATAGGGAAAAGGAGGGAGGTGAAGACAGGCAATGGGGAGAAGGGCTAAGGTGGAGCTGGAAAGGACTCAAGAGTAAAACAGAAACCTACCCGGCAGACAAGTGCCTCTCTGCCATGAACACTGCTGGACTTGTGATAGAGAAAATGGCGATGGGCAGAGACAGCAGTGCTGTCTGGCTGTTCAACTAAACTGCTGTCTTCTCCGCAATATTCACAAAGGACACGTTGTTGTAGAAAGTCTCCTATCTGCACAAGCATGCACACATGGTGACTGCCAAGTCATCTGGACATAATCCTAAGCATGTCTTGATAAATAAACACAGATAGTAACTTTTGATGCAGTTAAAGGCATAAAATCCAAACCAACCCTGCTATAAGATCCCTTCACATACAGCTTCAAGCAGCACCGATTTGAACACATTGCCACCCAGAAATACAAATGCCGTAACTCAAATTTTTTTCATTTTTGAGATTTTTGGTGTACTGTAAGAGTGGGCCAAGGGGCATAACATAGCTAAGTCCCAGTCACATTATACTGAAAATAAACATGCTGTAATAGAAATACTTGTATCGTAACTCAGCTCGCAATATATCTTGTTGTGATAATAATCAGTTTTTTTCCGTCTCCTGTAAAATGTTATTTTCAGACTTACGGCCATTGTACTTCCAGGAGGCGACATATGAACATCTAACATGTACTTTAATCATCTTAGAAAGTTCCTTTTATCATGCTTATGTTTCCAAACAAGCGCCTTGTTCCCACTTGGCGAGAACACCTCTTTGCTAATCAGGAAACAAGAAAACGCTCCCTTCTCACGCATTATTCATTAGGTCTGCCAGATTATCAAGGGTGTTATCACCGAGTACCAGTAAGGCACTTGCTGTCACAGGTATGACGGGAAAAAAAACAGGACAATGACTTTTGATACCAGCGTAATACAGTGGTCAGTAGCCACACACTCCAAACAATTCTGCTTTCAGTACCCACTCACCTAGAACCACAAGCAGTACTGGTTTGGAGTTATATGCCTTTAACTGTTTCACTCTAGGAACAAAAGTTACTTATGCTTTTTATTAGTAACTGTTTAATTTTTCACATTTCACTAAAGAGATTTCCTCTTATAACCTAACAGGTAAACAAAAACAGATGCCTGAAAAATCATGTCTGGGCAACCAGCTACATTGTAAATGGCTTGCCCAATGCTCAAATTCAGCCTCCCGACGTAAAGTAGTGCTACTGGCTTTTTGCCAAGGAATGGCTCAAGGCAGATTAGTGGAGATCACCAACAGAAGTAATCACGAAAAAAAGTATTTTTCCCAAATTACCACTCTGATGGTATATACTCCATGCCATTTGTTTGCCTGCATCTATGCGACTTGGCATGCACATACGTGTGATCCTGCCTCTGTGTGTGTGTGTGTGTGTGTGTGTGTGTGTGTGTGTGTGTGTATGTGTGTGTGTGTGTGTGTGTGTGTGTATGTGTGTGTGTGTTCGTGTGTGTGTATGTGCGTGTGTGTGTGTGTCTGTGTTCATGTGTGTATGTGTGTGTGTGTATGTGTGTGTGTGTGTCTGTCTGTGTTTGCGTGTGACTCTGTGTGTGTGTGTGTGTGTGTGTGTGTGTGTGTGTGTGTGTGTGTGTGTGTGTGTGTGTGTGTGTGCATGTGTTTGTGTTTGTGTGTGTGCACACCCTTGAATAAGCAGTTGTGTATTGCCTGTATCTGCAATAATTGTCAAGGCAGCTCTCAGAATTGCAAGATTACATAATGGAGTGTCCTAGAATTTCATGCATTACTAAATCCTCTCCAAGGTACTTGATAAAGAAAAAAAAACATGTCTGACACAATGGACCATTTTTTCACTTCTGTAAGTAATATTTTCTGTAAATAATAGCTTTGCAATGTAGCTTCTGATTTTACATTTTCCCATGTGAATCAATGTGATCACTGTCACTGACTGCATGTACAATTGTGTACATGTGAGTAGGTATGCGTGACTGCATGCATGCATTTGTTTGTGTGTGTGTGTGTGTGTGTGTGTGTGTGTGTGTGTGTGTGTGTGTGTGTGTGTGTGTGTGTGGCTGAAATTTTTTCATCAATATTCATTATCTTAGTTAATACACTGAAACGATCAAAATAATCATCTCACCCTGTGTTTGAGGTTATCACTAAATTTCAATGTGGGGCGCTTCTTGTGGTCTAAACCCTTGTACTCACAGTTATACTCCAGGATACGAAAAGCCTGGAAAAAGAAAAGAAAAGAAATGTTACATTTGTATTCAGTGGGCACTATATAACTAGCACTTCAAAGTCTAGATTTTACTATTTATGACCAATAAGTGTTAGACAATCTGATGATCACTTTTCAAGTGGAATTATGTCAACAAGAAAATAATTTCAAAATACATAATGAAAACTTACAAATCATACAGTGCTTCATATACAGTCATACAAGGTCATATCAATATGAAGACATAATGGAACAAAATAAATTCAAAAATGTCAACTAATGCTAGATAACTAATAAACGACTTGATACTAGCCTACATGTAATACAGTCGACTCCTTACTAACTCTATGGCTACGTGCATAGTGGACCCGGACCCGGCCATGCAAAGCACGGCCGTGTCCCACCCGGCTGCACGACTGGCAAAATCACGGTTATAATCACACAGGTCGGACCATGTGTACTATGCATGACTTTGCCGTCACCAGTAAGCTGGAAAAGAGATGAACCGGAGCAGGGTTTTTTCTCCCGGACGGACAGCGCATGGCCGTGCAAAACGCGGCCGGGTCCAGGTCCACTATGCACACAGCCTTAATCTCCTTTTGGTCATTTGCTCTCTTGCTTTGCTTACTGGAGCATTTTTCAGCATCTATTTTTCTTTTGACTCAATTCTCATTCTCATTCAATGATACTGCTCTCACTGCCACTCAGAGTCATTCAAACTCCTCATAACCTATGTTCAATGTCCTAACACAAACACCAGATGATTTAAAAGAAAAAAAAAAGGAATTACTGCATCGCCAAATGAAAGAACACACAAATTACAAATGTTTGTTTTGTGATTTATTTCCTCTTTCATTTGGCACAACAGTTCCTTTTCTTTAATTTTGCTTTAATTTCTGCCTGCAATCACTCCCACTTTGAAACTAACTTTAATTTCTGCCTGCAATCACCCCCACTTTGAAACTAACTTTAATTTCTGCCTGCAATCACTCCCACTTTGAAACTAACTTTAATTTCTGCCTGCAATCACCCCCACTTTGAAACTAACTTTAATTTCTGCCTGCAATCACCCCCACTTTGAAACTAACTTTAATTTCTGCCTGCAATCACCCCCACTTTGAAACTAACTTTAATTTCTGCCTGCAATCACCCCCACTTTGAAACTAACTTTAATTTCTGCCTGCAATCACTCCCACTTTGAAACTAACTTTAATTTCTGCCTGCAATCACCCCCACTTTGAAACTAACTTTAATTTCTGCCTGCAATCACTCCCACTTTGAAACTAACTTTAATTTCTGCCTGCAATCACCCCCACTTTGAAACTAACTTTAATTTCTGCCTGCAATCACCCCCACTTTAAACTAACTTTAATTTCTGCCTGCAATCACTCCCACTTTGAAACTAACTTTAATTTCTGCCTGCAATCACCCCCACTTTGAAACTAACAAGCACCAGAAGTCCACAGGGAGCCCATCGTTATCTCACAGCCCTGATGCCAATCTCCAAAGCACATCTTACACTACTGCCGAAACACTTTGAATACAACCTATTCCAACACACACTTGACATTTGTTAGAACCCATCTCAGGGCAGTAACTGGTAATGTCTCAGAACCAGACTGAATAAGAGTCATATAAAAAGTGTGTTATTGTGCTTCTCCAAAAAGGGCTTGCGTGTGACACTGACAATGAAGTTTTCTACACTAACATGCCAAAATCAGCAAAATAGGACAACTCCATTCCTCAGCAAGAACTCTCCAGATTCACCATGACGACATTTTTTTCTTGTGTGATTATTTTTCAGCCACCATTAAGATAGTCACATTCCATTTTCAGGCATGATGTATATGCACGACACCAATGCAAGCATGGTGGTGGTGTTTCATGTGTGTGTGTGTGTGTGTGTGTGTGTGTGTGTATGTGTGTCCATGTGTGCATGTGTGTGTGTGTGTGTGTGTGTGTGTGTGTGTGTGTGTGTGTGTGTGTGTGTGTGTGTGTGTGCGTGTGTGTGTGAGATGGTGTTATCAATCTCATCTACACATAATGGCCTAGTCTTCTATAAAGAATGAAAACAGATTGAATGTGCCCACAAAGAGGGACTTGTTTGTTTCTTTTTACAGCGCACACTCTGGGGACTATTATTCAATGTTTCATTGGAAACCATTACTGGGTTTTGGAATCTGTACAGAAGCTGATTCTGACGAGAACATCTCCTTTAACCGTGCTGTCACAGAGAGGAACCCAGAACACCTGGATGAAGAGGAGGCCAGAGCTGCCAAGGCTTCAAGAGCACAAAGTGTACTATTGTAGTACGTGAAGTATTCCAAATGTAAGCATAGCACTTGAGTATAATGCAACAGGTTAGACTCAATAGCATTTTCAGTCTAACTCTGCTGCTTCATACCCAACATGATGGTGGACTATGGAGACAGAAATCTCACAAGTCGTTGCATGGTTACAGCCTGACCTACAAGAAAAATCAAGATGGGTGACAACTAAACCAATTGATAAGGCAGCAAAATCATGACAGTCTTCAACGATTTTTCTTCTACTTTTCTTCCTTCCTCTCATTACAGAACTTGGTCATTTTTTTCAATGAAAAGGTCTATGGTCTAAAGATTGCATTTAAGCTGTCACTAAGTTTGTGTATGAGGGTTCTTGTTTTCAGGTATTTGTTTTTTTGGCGCATTACTTCATCTCGAAGTGTAACAGTGTAGCACTGACACTGAAATCACATATCATGATATGCCAAAAGCATAGCACTTGGCAGCTCTGGAACACTTTCTCTACTTGCACACAGGAAATAAAACGTAGGATGCCATCATGAAAAGAGATTTGAACAGCTACAGAATTTCATTCTTTTTTCTTCTTTGCAGCCAATCATCACCAAAAAGGATCCCAATGCACACATGCATGATGTTGGGTGTGACTGAATAGACATTAATGCAAGCATAACGTTTTGATTACCAATTTGCCCTTTGACCAAGCTGATCCGAAGCAAACATCAATAACACAGAAACAGAACACATGCACAGCAAACAACACTCACTACTAGATTTCTTGAAAAGAAAAAAAAAAAGAGGAAAAAAAATTGGTGTCATTTACATTTGAAATATTTCTTTGATTTCAAAATTCTAAAAAAAAAAAAAAAACCCAAGATTTAAAACATGGATTTGAGTTTCTTAAGCATTCTTCAATTTAAATCTGGTATTTATGGAAACCTCATGTTAAAAAAACAAACAAACAAATAAAAACAAAACTAAAAAACAACCATCGAAGTTAAAGGACTAAGTGGGTATCAGAGTTCTGGTACACACAGATAAAACTGAATAAACATGAAAAATCTACAGATATTGCTAAATTACCAAGACTTACAGGAAACTTTTGCTTAATTTTATTGTTTGCACCACACGTTTTTTGAGAGGCTGAGGTTTTCTGAACGAAACAGGATTTCTCTTCGTCAGGTACTTCCTCCATGAAAGAGTCATCCCGAAACAAGAACAATGCTGAAAAAGATTGATAAATATAATCAAATAACATTCTATGCAACAACAATAACAACAACAAAAACAGTCATAAAGAAAAGAGTGAAAGCACCACAAAAAATCTCTTGTTTTTAATATGTATTTTTGAAAGATGCCAAAAGTCAAATTACATTAAAAATCAAATCTCAACAGACACACACCTACACTCATATATGGCAAGGGTCCCAAAAAAAACCTCTCCAGTACAAATAACTAATCCCTCTATTTGTCTATCTGAGCTTGTGTGTGCGTGTGTGTGTGCGTGTGTGTGTGTGTGTGTGTGTGTGTGTGTGTGTGTGTGTGTGTGTGTGTGTGTGTGTGTGTGTGTGTGTGTGTGCGTGCACGCGCACGCACACACACACAGATGTGCTCGTGTCTCTGAATGTTGTGTCAGCAAGTAAGTGCATGCAGGATGGATGGGCGAGTGCTTGCCTGCTTGCAGCACCTTTCTTTCATGTCTTGCATACCTGAGACACACACTGTGCATAAATTGCAAATTTCAAACTTGAAGAGTTATAAATCAACATCAACAAGCATACAACTCAGACCAATCTTCTGAAAATTGTTAACTTTCTTTGGAAGCCATTAACCATAGTCTCTTTCTCAGATTTATCACCTGATATTGTCTGGCCCAAGAGACTAAGAAAAGTTACTTGGCCATTCAACACACTGTTTTGGCATTCCTGGCTCCTTACTGTCTTGGTTTCACACCTATCTATCCCATCACATGCAGAATAGTATATTATTGCTTTAAAAAACTCGCAAAAATCATGCAAAAATAAAGATCCATATCTGAAACAGAGGTTGAGACCAGTTAGAATGAATACAGATTTACCCTTCTCCATAATTTGTCTCCGACAGGATGGGAGTCCAGAGATCCAATTTCAATGTGATTTCCTTTGATAAATGTTCATGTTTTTGTATCTTTGTGTATGTAAAATACCTTGTGCTTAAGTGGAGTAAAAGGCTCAACAAGTCTTCATTATGATTATTATCAATATATCTGTAAAAAAAAATTTAAAAAAAAATAAAAAAAAGTATGCACTCTTTTTTCCTGACAATTAACATAAGAAAAAAAAACAACACTAAAACATTTGTACTCATTTTTTAGAACAATTCAAAAGGTCTTTCAGATACTGGTAAAAAAATAAGCTTACAGTTCATGTTGTCATCACGGTATGCACTCTTTAACAGTTCCAGATCTTCCACAAGCAGTCCATTGGCCTCCAGGTAGTCCTCTATGACTTCATCTGCATACTCTCCCCACATGGGCACCCAACCCAGTGCCTCACTGTGCACATAATATACCAATGAAGAATAAGACTGGCAATCCTGAACTTTCCACACAATCACCATCGGTACTGCATCCTCTCACGTGTAAACAAAATCAATAAAACATAGGCTGTGTACATCTGAACACTGAAAAAGCTCCAAAAAGAAATGTGAGATTCCAGAGAAACCCCCCAATTAATGTACTACATTTAGGGGTGTAGTTGAGAAATTCCACCTTATCATTTCTATCCCTATTTGGCCCAGTCCTCCCCTGAGCAATTCCACACCATAGAAGAGAAGTGTATTATATGAGTATTTTATTATTATTGTCATTATCATTAAGATACTAATTTGGACCCTGAGGTGTAAATCTGCACTACATCAGGAGTAGCCTATCATAACGTTTCATTATCATTATCCTTAGTACCTGCACAAGGAGGCTGAGCTCAGATGAGGATGTCTCCTCATCTCACCTCAGCTTTCTTCTGCATAATCTCTGTCCCTGCCTCAAAACCAAGTGAATGGGCATCCTTTCAAGTTCCACACAGCTGATCAATTTGTTACAGAAATGAAACATGGCGTGTTAGAAGACCATGTGGAAACATGTTAACTGTCCATTATTGGTCCTTGATCCTGTCAAACATCAGTAACTAGGATGACTGGTTTTGTGTTGCTGTGCCGAATTGGGTGGAAGCATACAAACCTGGTAATGTTGATAAATAAAGGCATGATGTCACTGTAGTAGCTGTTTTCAATACTGGTCTGCATCTTTTCCAATTCCGTTACATCTCGTTGATCAGGATGGCGCCCACCCTGAAAGTACAAACGCTATTCTTTTTTCCTTTTTTCCAAACTTTTCTTTCCGACTTGATTTTCCTATTGTGTTGCTTTTCTTGAGGAAGTGAGTGAGATGGAGGAGGGAAGGGTGGGGTTGGTGGGGATGACAATGTACTACTGACACCGTCTCAAAAACTGGTCATCTTGACATAAGATGTACAACGCTGAGAGTATATACCGATTACCAAAGGTAGATCTATTTTACCCAAATGGATGATTTAAACCGTAATTATCTATCAAAATGTAATTGCATCATCATTCCACAGCCACTGAATTCCATAACTGGTGGGGATAAACAATTGTAATATGTTATCTATTCTTTCTCACACAATCTGCAGACAAAAAAAAAGGATAATTCATATCACTTTCTTTCTCTTTTTTCATTTATGTCACATCTTCTTCATTGCAGTCATCTGTTTGTCTTTCTGTTGTCTTGATTTGTCTTTCTGTTGTCTTGGTTTGTCTTTCTGTTGTCTTGATTTGTCTTTCTGTTGTCTTGGTTTGTCTTTCTGTTGTCTTGGTTTGTCTTTCTGTTGTCTTGGTTTGTCTTTCTGTTGTCTTGGTTTGTCTTTCTGTTGTCTTGGTCTGCAATGCCATGTCACTAGTGCCAGTGTGTGTTAGCTTAATGTGCTGGTCAAACATCTGGTACGCCTTGCCCATTCTTCGCAGATTTGTTTCAGTTATTAATCTCTCTAATCTTCTGCCTGTAAACGCTGCGCATTGTGGTATCATGGCTTGGCAGATGTGGCATGGTGTGTATGGTCTTGTGACATCTCCCTTGTGAAACTCTGTAACTATTCTGCAAATCTCTCATTCTATGTAAATGGACTACAGACACTGGTTCAACAAATTATATACTTCAACATAGTAACATGCAAACAAAAATATAAGACAAAACCATAATTAAAATACTTGCCCATTTTATGAAGTTTTCCAACAAGTTCAGTTTTCTCTTTTCACACCAAGCTCTAAGTTCTGGCAAAACCTGTTTGTGGGTGAAAGAAATGACATATATTACTTTGCTGGGAGTAAAAATTTCATGTCATTCAGACAATTAATAATATTCAAACTAAGAACACTCCATATATCAGTCATGATGCCATTATTTTCTCTAGTATACTGGCCGTTCAGCATCAAACACACATTCAACATCAAACATACATAATGTAATGACTAAATGATACATACACTTTCGCATTCGAGTGATTTTTCTTTCCTTTCCTGCATTAATTTTAAGAATTGCAATTATGCCAACTTCTTTTTTACAATCATTTCAAAATTCAAAAATCAATGAGAACTCTATCGCTTCCATTTTATTTTGTTATGTTTTACATACTGTTGACAGCTTTAGAACATTGTGACAGAAATTGAAAATCAACATCACTGGTCATCTTTTCTTATTCTTCATGACTTTTTCATGTCTTGCTGGCTCCATCATACCTCTGCCACTGCCAAGTTCCCTGAGGTCCAAGCAAAAGCTCTAAAACAACATGCATCTGGGCAAGCCTAAATTATTATATCCTCCAAGATGTGACAGTTACAGGTTCACAAATGTGCTCCCCTTTAAGGGGAATTGCAATGAAGTAAAAGCATCAAGCTCTGTATTATGACTTGGTAAAATTATGAAACAAACAGTAGCCAGCTAAAGGTAGGTTGTAAACTTAAAGTGAAAGTATGAAATTCATGAAACAATGTTTCTGTTCATATTGTCTAATACATTTCCACCTCTGTCTGTGGTGATGTATACATTTCACAGTTCACTTGTTGGCAGTTTTGCAGCTACACTATCTATGCTGATGTAATTAAAAGCTAAAACACGCATGCAACCTGAAGACAGTATGGTATGTGCATATCTTCGGAGAAAGAATAACTGTCTTTGAAAAAATAGAGGAAAACATAGTAACATGGCACTGACTTTCTGGTGTTTATATTTAGTCTCCCAGTTGGTAAAAATTGCAGTTGTTTTATTCTTCCTTGAGTTAAAATGTTAATGTTACCATACACGTTTCAGCATCCTCAGAAAACATATGCAAACACCTTCAAAGTTAGCAACTTACACAAGGTTGTCCTATATATATAGCACACAGTCGTTTACAAATGTTATAACTATTCTTATCCACAAGAAATTCAGATCTCAATCTTTGCTTTCATTTTTCTCTTCCAAACTCCTTTTTCTTTTTTTTCAAGAATTTAGAGCTGATGAATACAGAACTGGACAAATAAGTAGAAAAACAAGAACATACAAACAATGCTTCTGTCGTTATATCTACTGAATGATATACCTTAACCAGACACGTAACTCTGTAGCATCATCTTCATTGCTCATTAATTAGAGTAAAATGTCTCTAGCTGCCATCAGATTTTATTCATTTCTTCCATTTTTGCTTTGGTTTTTTTTTGTGTTTTCTATGTGGTCTACTGTATCCCATCAGTGGCATGACTCCAATGCCGCTCATTCCAGGTCTCCCTATACAGCCACAATCCCCTTCGTCCAGTCAGCTCTCCCTATACAGCCACAATCCCCTTCGTCCAGTCAGCTCTCCCAGATACAGCCACAATCCCCTTTGTCCAGTCCTACGCCAGCCACAATCCCCTTTGTCCAGTCAGCTCTCCCTATACAGCCACAATCCCCTTCGTCCAGTCCTATGCCAGCCACAATCCCCTTCGTCCAGTCCTATGCCAGCCACAATCCCTTCGTCTTGTCCTATGCCAGCCACAATCCCCTTCGTCCAGTCCTATGCCAGCCACAATCCCCTTCGTCCAGTCCTATGCCAGCCACAATCCCCTTCGTCCAGTCCTATGCCAGCCACAATCCCCTTCGTCTTGTCCTATGCTGAGAAGCACAGTCCCTAGGGAGCAACCAATATCAAGCGGTCATGTGGTGGCCCACCAGAGGAAACACTGTATGCTGCCGAGTCACTTCAGTGGTCCTCTGTACTGCCTGTTCTGATCCAACATACACAAGGCACCATGTTCTAAACCTCCCACTAACAATAGTAATTTCATAGTCACAGAGCAAACCTGTGTGAGATCGCCCCCCCCCCCCCCCCCCCACCTCCAGATGATGCCATCATATGCATCCATTCATAGTGCCTGACAATTCCTGACCCTGATGACTTTGACACAAACTGATTGCCAGCATGGATGAAGAGAAGAAATTAAAACCAAGATCACCACAAGCTGCGAATGGCTTAATCGAGAGTTCAAAACCATTTGCTGCCAGACTGTAGATATCTGACTCCTGGGCACGTTGGTTTCAAAGAAGGGTGACTGCAGGCGGAAACTGACACAAGATAAAGAACAGAATGACTGTGCTGTCAAATGAAGGACTGCAGGCGGAAACTGACACAAGATAAAGAACAGAATGACTGCGCTGTCGAATGAAGGACTGCAGGCGGAAACTGACACAAGATAAAGAACAGAATGACTGTGCTGTCAAATGAAGGACTGCAGGCGGAAACTGACACAAGATAAAGAACAGAATGACTGTGCTGTCAAATGAAGGACTGCAGGCAGAAACTGACACAAGATAAAGAACAGAATGACTGCGCTGTCAAATGAAGGACTGCAGGCAGAAACTGACACAAGATAAAGAACAGAATGACTGCGCTGTCAAATGAAGGACTGCAGGCGGAAACTGACACAAGATAAAGAACAGAATGACTGTGCTGTCAAATGAAGGACTGCAGGCAGAAACTGACACAAGATAAAGAGCAGAATGACTGTGTTCTCAAATGAAGGGATATGCAGTACAATGTACTAAACAACCATAATGGATTTCCATTTATTGGGTCTTCTTCCGGCATGACAAATAACATTCAATTTAATGAAAATAAAAGACAAGCAAGAAATAATATTCAAGACAATGAAAACAAAGGGTAAACAGATATTGTCTTAAATGTTATTGGTCTTGCCTGAAGAAGACCCAACATGTCTAAGCACATTGTTTTTGTTTCGTCATTTGTTTGTTTGTTCATTTGGTGGTGTACCAGTTCTATTTTTGCTCTCTTAGGCAAGTCACCAGAATTTAAGCTATAGCACAAAGGTCACAGACTAGAAAAGTGTATCTCAAAAGAAATGAAGACGCAGCAGAAAGAAGACAGATACATCATTTTGGCAGGAGACCCTTGCAGCAGTGAACGTCCTACGGGATCATATTAGCTGTTTCTCTTTGGAAAACAGCTGTGATCCTCGAGGAAAATAATGAAAAGACCTGAAAAGAGTTATTCCTGATGACCACATCTATGTTCCTAGAAATAACAACTGCCTTTCTCATTTTTCTAAGGATATCTGTTTTTTTCCTGTTTTCCTAAAGGTAACAGTTTTCCCCATTTTTCTTGGGATAATAATATCCTAGTTTTTCTGAGGAAAACTGGTATTATTGTAAGGAAAACATTGTTAAAAGAGAAAATAATAAACTGTGCTTTACTATGACAAACGCAAATCGGGTCTGAAAATTTGTGAATATAGTGGTGATCCCAAGGATCATACCTGTTTTCTTATTTCCATTGTTTTCCTTAAGGATAATAACTGATTTTCCCATGACAATAGAGAAAACAATAGGTACGACACCAATAGTAACTGTTTTCATAAGGAAAAGACCTAAGATCCTGTGGGAAAACAGCTATTAAACTAAGGAAAACAGTTCAGATGCTCTGGGATAAACAGCTTGACCCCATTTTCCTTAAAGATAACAGCAGTTTTGCTGGGAAAACAGTAAATATCGGCTTATGAAGCTAGTATGCT
>CM065726.1:5163892-5171392 GCA_033310375.1 Conus canariensis
TGACCACCACTTCAACGTCTGTTGACCCCAGCCTGTCTGTTGGTTTACGTGTGTCTGTTATTTTCTGCAGCCGATTTAAAAGTGCAGACGGATCTGAGTTTCCTTTGCCACGTCCACTACCCCCTGAACTGTCCATGTTCTGCCCGTCTTTAGCTGGGGCTGGATTGATGGCACAGTCTTCTCTCCTGGGTCATCTCGTATAGTTAGTCACCTTGCTTTACTCTGTAGCCTACCCTCAAAGATGGATTTCTGTGATGGCTTCAGCTTGGCTACGCGGCAGTAGAGTGTGACGTCAGTCAGTTTCGGTTTCAGTTTCAAGGAGGCGTCACTGCGTGCGGACTAGTCCATATACGCTACACCACATCCGCTAAGTTTTGAGACCACACTACGCATGATTTGAAGCTGATGGATATATGAATTAACAACAAAGATGAGACAATTGAAGAAGAGGGTCTCGTGGCTACGACTCAGCGGATGCCTGACCTACGCATTAGCCCAACGCGCTGGTCAGACCTTGAGTGCCTACGTACCATTTTTTGTTTGTTTGTTTGTTTGAATGTACACGTGTGTATGATGTGTGGGCATGGGCCCATGTGTGTGCGTGGGCGCATGTGTGTGTGTGTGTGTGTGTGTGTGTGTGTGTGTGTGTGTGTGTGCGTGCGCGCACAGGCATGTGTGCGCGTTTGTTAGTGTGTGTGTGTGTATGTATGTGTGCACGTGTGTGTGTGTGTGTGTGTGTGTGTGTGTGTGTGTGTGTGTGTGTGTGTGTGTGTGTGTGCAGAAGTGCGTGTGCATATGTTGTGGGTGTGGGTGTAATTTGTGGGATTGTGTGAGCACACGTATATGCATATAGGCTATATGTGTACATATCTGTGTGTATGAGTGTGTCTTTGTATGTGGGCGCGTGCGCATATGCGTGTGTGTGTGCATTTGTGCACTTATGTGTATGCGTGTGTGTGCGCGCGTGTGTCAGTGTGGCCGTGCACATGCACACATGTGTATGTGTGTGCGTCAGTCAGACCAGAAGTGACACCAGGCTATTTCCTGGTGTACCTCTTGATTCTGGTCTCCATTGCTTCCACAGTGTTATATTAATATCGTATATCCGAGGAGACCTGCTGCTCAGTTGCTGGGCTGTGGTGTTTCTTCACTACCAGGCATGCCCAGGGTAGATAGGGATCCAGGTTTCAAGAACGAACAGAACCTGGTCTGTCGTTAGGCAGCTGAGATTCTGGCTTGTCGAGTTCACACACATGCCCTTTGGCTTTCAGTAAATGTGTGAGATCTCAGCCAACAAAGGAGTAGGCTAGCATAAATATATCTGCCATAACTATCAGTCTCTGGTCTCCCTTGGAGTTTGAATGAAACAAGGGTAGGAGACAGTAACATAATGCTAAAAATTTCAGTCAACTAAATCTTCAATTTTTCTTATAAATTAAATTGTAGCAACTTGGAATACACTTAGCCCAAGTACACATGTGGTGTAGACTTAGAGTCACACACTACAAAGCATTCGGACACTCAACAGTGTTTATAAATTAGCATAACAGTTTTCACCCAGTACAGGCATGCTGCCTTTCCTATCAGAATTTATCATTCAGTTTTCATCTTAACAGATAGAATTGCATACTGGCAAAAGTCAGATCGTACACAAAAAATGGTAGTCAGATTGTTAACAAAGAATCCTAACCAAGCATGGTAATAGCTTGTACCAAGTTGTGGCAAACAAACTATTTCAACAGTGTACTAATTCATCATTTTTATAGATGTCACCCAGTTTTGGCATAAAGTTATGCTGTTAAACTGCATGGCATACATACAATCAATGCGTAGTCTCAAAATTTAGAAACACAATTTCAACTTACATTTCTTCTGGGTGATCAGTGAATCCCAGACAAGGGGATTCAGAGCAGGCGAGATAGGCATTTACTCTCTCTGGTTTACCCCTGTTGTCTTTGTGGCTGCACTATTGTATATTAAGCTAGTCTGGGGAAGCAATGATTGTTCACTAGTAATGGCTGAGTTTTACGTCCTCATAGCGAAAGCTTTCAGGGACATGTTCGTTCACGGTAGTCTTTATAATTGTTCACCAGGGGGTTCCCCTTTTTATAGGCCAAACTATCTATTTCGGTTCCTGTTCCGGTTGGCTTTGTGTCGTTAAAGACAAAGAAAAGGGTGTGTGTGTGGGGGGGGGGGAGGTTTGGTCTCCCTCACCACTTACCAGGGAAAGAACAGTATCGAACATCAGAAATGCGCTTCCTTAGCCGTTGGGTTTGAATTTAAAGCGCCTATATCAGCACATGCCAGTTGACGACGGATTGTTTAACATATCAGCATCATTCATAAGCTGCACGCACGACTGTTTGCTGTGGGTGGTGAATATGGTGGAGAGGGGGGGGGGGGGGGCGGAAGCGAGAACCCGGTGTGTTTGTGTTAAGTGGAAACCTTCGCTTCCTGTTGTTGCGCTATCGGCTAAGCTAGAGAGAAGGAAAGTGTGATTGGGGGAGGGGGGGGGGGGGGGGGCATTGGTGTGGGCGGCGTTTTTCAAAACCAACCCGACAGCCGGAGGGGAAGGTGAGTGAGGTGGAGGGGGCTGAGGAGATGGGGGATGTGGGGAGAATTCGAGTTGACAGACTTGAAATCAGTACTGCTGTTCGTGAGACAAAGGGAGAGAGAAAGAAAGAAGGGGGGGGGGGGGGAGTAGACTGGAGGGTGTGTGTGGGTTTGTACACACACGCTCACACACACACACACACACACACACACACACACACACACACACACACACACACACAACACACACATCAGAATTTGTTCTAATACTTTTAATTTTTAACTGTTACTGCTACTGACAATAATACTGAATGGCGGAACAATCACAACACTGTCAACATCGGCAAGACCATGCATCCATCTGAATGATGAGTTCTCAGGGGGCAGGGAGGAGGGCGCAGAGAGAGAGAGAGAGAGAGAGAGAGAGAGAGAGAGAGAGAGAGAGAGAGAGAGAGAGAGGTGGGGGGGGGGGGAGACAGAGAAAATGGTTACGGGTATGGAAAGAGTGGAAGGGCATTGGAAGCAGGAGAGAGAAGGGGTGTAGGGGGTAGGGTGGAATAGAGAGTGGGCGGGAGGGGAGGGGGGGGGGGCATGAGGAGTAAATGGTGGATCGAGGTCGAAAGAAATGATTTTGGAGTTCAAAGAACAATCATATTTCTTCCGGGATGTTCATTGTTATGTTTTTGTTTCTTAGTTTCGTTTTCTTTTGAATTTTTTTTTTTTTAATCAAGCCTCACCAAGGGGTTTCCCCAGCAGCTTCAAAAACCCAATTTTCACTCAAGAATGAACAATAATAATAATAATGAACATTTTTATGTGCACACTTCTCTGTTGAACAGAGCACGCGGCCCATTACAAATTCCATATATATAAACAATTAAAGCAAAAATAGACAACGCACACACATACACACACACACCCACACACACACACACACACACACACACACACACACACACATACACACACACACACACACACAACACACACACATGCACACACACCCGCCCTCCACACACACACACACACACACACACACACACACACACACACACACACACACACACACACACACGTGCCCATAGATTGACAGCGAAATGAACTAATTGTAAACTTTCTGGAAGATGTGGGTTTTCAGAGAGCGTTTGAAGGAGTCATCGTTATTAGTTTCTCTTATTTCTGCAGGGGTAGTGTTCCAGATGGAGGGAGCAGCATGCGAGAAGCATCTGTCACCTAATGTCTTTTGGCTATTGGCAGGACGATCTTGTAAAGCGGTTGCGTCAACAGATGAACGCAGTTTGTATTGATGATGATGTTGTTTTAAATGGACTAAGTCCTTCAGATAATCTGGAGCACAACCTTGGACACATTTGTAACAGATAGATGCCAATTTAAATTCAATCCGAGCAGACACTGGAAGCCAGTGAAGAGAAATCAGAATTATATGTAATATAATATAGTAATATGGTCCCTTCTAGGCACTCGCAAAACCATTCGCACTGCATTATTCTGGACACGCTGCAGACTTTCAAGAAGATAGTCATGGGAACCATACAGGATGGAATTGCAGTAGTCCAGCCGGGACAGACCAAATGCAGAGACAAGTGTGGCTGCTGCTTGGGTTGTGAGAAAACGGCGGATGGAACCAATACGGCGGAGCTCATAATTGGCAGCCCGAACAACATTTCTGACATGAACTTTCATTTCCAAATGATGGTCAAGGGTAACTCCTAGATACAAACATACTCGAAAATGACACAGCAGCTAATGTTATTCTAAGTATGGTCAGTTCCAGCGAGCTCAAAAATCAGTTTTCAAATAACATCCGACTGATAGAGTGATAATGTTAGAAGTAACCGTCGCTACTGCCTGGGAAAAAAAAAGAACAGACTGACCAAGGATGACGAGGATTTGGAATGGATTTACAAATACCTCTGTTCTTTACTGCAATCGTAGAAAATAGCCTAAAAAAAATGTTGATTTTGTTGTGAAATTGCTGAAATGGTAGACCGATCACGATCCAGTTCGTATGCAAATGCGAACAGAAACACAAATGCGGTCTTTCTTTTTTTTTTTTTTTCGTGTAAGCACATAACTGGCGCGGAAACGTACATCAGTCTATATCCGCAAATTTTGTATCACAAAGTCACCTAGGCAATCTGATTATAAGTATGATTATAACTTTGCAAGAAGGGGACGGGGGGGGGGGGGGGGGGGGGGGGGGACCGAGTGAGGAAGGGGAGGTAAGGGACGGGGAGGGAGGGGAATGTCTGAGTCTGAGTCTGACGCTTGACTAGATATCGTAATTTCCGTACTCTACATAGCTTCTGTCATGATGAGAGACAGAATAGCATCTCAAACCTCAAATCCCTTTTACTAGTTCTCCTTGCTTTCATAAAATTCGTAGCAACAAAGTGGCACAGTGGAAATTCAAAAAAGAAAACAATAAATGAACGACTGCTGCAAACTGTCAAGAACTGTCCATCTGAAAACAAAAGATTGTTTTTTCTTTTTAATGAAAAAGCAAACACAGTCGGGGGGAAATCACTTTTGCATGGTTGTTTTTTTGTGTTTGCTTTTCCATTTCCCGTCTAAACACACACACACACACACACACACACACACACACACACACACACACACACACGCACACACACATGCGCGCGCGCGCGGTATTTGCACACTGATCATATATCACTGCTGTATATGTCATTTTGTCGATGTATTCCATGTTTATTCAGTCTCAGCTCTTTACTCTAATGATGCTGTTGCTGCCGTTCTCGCTGCTGCCTGGATTTTCATTGCCTTCCCACTGCTCCGATGAGGTCGGCTGTGCTGACGTCATTATCGAACTAAGCGTCATTTCCGGTCTGGGAGTCATCTTGAGGGACGAGGAGTCCTGCTGCAGACAGGCAGTGTCGCCGGTCCCACTCTCCGCGGCGAGTGCCTTGCGTTTGCGGACCTCCTCCGCGTGTCTGTTTCGGCGCTCCTGCTTCTCCCTCAGCTCTCGCAGCTTACGTTCCCGGTTGTCGTGCACCTGGTCCATGCGCTGGGCGATGGTCTCCTCTTTGCTCTTCTGGTACTGGACAAAGTTATCCAGCGCCGTCACCGCGTCCTTGCGTTCCATCTCGCGGATCTTGTTTAGCCGCTCCTGTTCACGCCTCTGTAACGCAGAAGCGGTAAAAACATCAGGGTTGTCAACAACAGTAACGACCAGCAGGAGAATTTCGTAATACTTTTTAGCCTAATCCACCATAAGGGGCCTGCTGCAGGACTGAAGTAATGATAAAGAGGAGGAGGATGGGGGATAGTAGTGATGATGAATAATAATGATTTTAATGATGATGATGGTGGTGATGATGATGACGGTAACTGAAATCATAATACTACTACTAGGGTACTACTACTAGTAGATTACTACTACTACTACGAGGCCTACTACTACGAGGCCTACTACTACTGCTACTACTACTACTACTACTACTACTACTAATGATGATGATGATGATAATAATAATAATTATTATAATGATAACAATAATGATAATAACCATAATCACAAGATCACTCTGGATAGGCAGACTTCCTCCACGGTCAAACGAATCACGGATCCGTCCTTTATTCCGGATCCGATCCAAAATTTTGTGGCTTCGCTCTCTGGCTACGTTGCATCTCTCCATCAAGTTTCGTTAAGATCGATTCTCTCTCTCTCTCTCTCTCTCTCTCTCTCTCTCTCTCTCTCTCTCTCTCTCTCTCTCTCTCTTCAGTGTAGACCAATGTGCACATGCGTGAGTGTGTATGTATGTATGTATGTATGTATGTATGTATGTATGTATATGTGTGTGTGTATGTGTGTGTGTGTGTGTGTGTGTGTGTGTGTGTGTGTGTGTGTGTGTGTGTGTGTGTGTGTGTGTGCAAACGCACGCGCGTTTGTGTGTGTGTATTTGTGTGCGAGGGCTTGTGAATGAGTGCGCGCGTCCATGTGTCTGTGTGTGATTGCGTGCACGAGTGTGTGCACACGAATGTGTGTGTGTGTGTGTGTGTGTGTGTGTGTGTGTGTGTGTGTGTGTGTGTGTGTGCGTGCGTGCGTGCGTGCGTGCGTGCGTGAGTGCGTGTGTGTGTGTGTGTGTGTGTGTGTGTGTGTGTGTGTGTGTGTGTGTGTAATAATATATGAATGAATGAATGAACGAATGTGTATGTTAAAGCCTTCGTTAAGTATTGTTCCAATCGGTCTCACCTTCCTCCGTCTTTCGGCTTTCTCCAGCTTGTCTCGAATCTCGTCCTCGGTGAGGACCCGTTTCTTCTTTTGACCGCGCTCCACAGCCAGCTTCTCCAACCGGGGAGGAGGTTTCGGTACCCTCTCCTGGGTCACCTTAGCCGCGGCCGCCACGATCTCGAAACACGTGCCACCCGTGGACTGTACCTGGGGCTTGGAGATTAGGCCTTCCTCTCGCAGGCTCTGCATGATCTGGGCCTCTTCCAGGCGCGGGCTGTTTAGGGGACTTTTACATCCGCTTGTGACTTTCAGTTCTGAAATCAGAGAATGAAAAAAAAAATCGGTCAGCGTCAACCGGCGTACGTGACGGACCTGGCTCATCGTAGCATTTTCAGAGAGAGAAGTATGCACACCACTCAGCTCCAATGCATACTATCTTCAGGGCCAGAACTATGCACCACTGAGCTCCAATGCATACCATCTTCAGAGCCAAAACTATGCACCACTGAGCTCCAGTGCATACCATCTTCAAGGCCAGAACTATGCACCACTGAGCTCCAGTGCATACCATCTTCAGAGCCAAAACTATGCACCACTGAGCTCCAGTGCATACCATCTTCAAGGCCAGAACTATGCACCACTGAGCTCCAGTGCATACCATCTTCAGAGCCAAAACTATGCACCACAGAGCTCCAATTCTGAGCCAAAACTATGCACCACAGAGCTCCAAT
>CM065726.1:5176392-5253892 GCA_033310375.1 Conus canariensis
ACACACATTGCCAAATTAGAATAATGTCAGTGCCGAAGAAAAGTCAAACCTTGAATGAAGAATACCAGATTAATTTGCTGTACCAAACTCGTAAAAATCAAAACGCTGTGTATGTCATCCATTACAATAAAAACACATCTTTTATCATTCTGTTTCCTGTGTAGCTATGGTCGTCACACCCACACACTTATCTTGATGTAAATGCACATCAATGTCATCGTATAATTAAAAATTTGTTTCTCTGATCAGAGTGTAGTCTACTTAAGGCTTTACTGAATCTGGAAAGGAACAATTGAGTGCTATCAAAAAATATGAAAAGTGTTTCAAACTGTTCACCTCAGTCTTAGCTAGCTCTCTCTCTCTCTCTCTCTCTCTCTCTCTCTCTCTCTCTCTCTCTCTCTTCTCTCTCTCTCTCATACACACACACACACCCCCCCCCTGCGCGCGCGCACGCACATACACACATACACATGCACACGGAAGCGCATGCACCATGAGAGAGGGAGAGGGAGGGAGGGAGGGAGACAGACAGGCAAACAAGCAGACAGACAGACAAACAGAACCAACAACAAAGCTAGACATGCAACCAACCAATCACCAACAGTCAAACAGATAGACAGAGGCAGACAGACAGACAAGTAGACAGACAAACACTGAGAGTTTAACAACAAAACTAGACTTGCAATCAACCAAACACTAAAAAATCAAAGATCTATTGGCAACTAACAAACCAATCAATCAGCCAACCACGTAATCAACCAGCCTGCAACAACCTACGTAACCAACCAACCAACCAGCCAACCATTCAACAAAGCAGCCAACAAACAAACTATAGTATAACCAACCAACTATATGCAAATAACCATTGAACAAAGCAGCCAACAAACAAACTATAGTATAACCAACCAACTATATGCAAATAACCATTGAACAAAGCAGCCAACAAACAAACTATAGTATAACCAACCAACTATATGTGGGTCTGTTTGTAATCAATGAGCTGTGTACAATAACAGACCAGTATTTTGAGCCGGAATAGCTCAGTTGGTAGAGCGCCGGACTCGTAATCTTGGTGATTCTGGGGTTGCGCGTTCGAATCTCCGCCGGGGCGTTTCGGTACGGGGGGATTTTTCCCTCGGAGTTAACATTGGTTTTGACTCCATTTCCCATACAGTCCTTCGAATGAGACTATAAACCAAGGTTCCGTGTATGAACGCACGCATAATATCTTGCACACACGTCAAATCCCATCACCAACTTTCGGAAGAGTAGGCCAGTTTGGCCGTTGGTATGGATGACACGTTACACATAACATGCACCCTGCGTGAGAAATGGAACGAATGAAGGAAGTAAGGAAAATGAGTGAACGATATTGACTGGATGACACGGGAAACGACTGAATGAAGCGCCAGCTGGCAGCTCTTCAGTCGGCACTACCCAGGTAGGCAGCCCGTTGTGTAAACGAGTGTTGATTGTAAAGCGCTTAGAGCATGGTCTCTAGCCGAGAATAGGCGCTATATAAGTATTCATTATTATTGTTATTATTATTAATGAGCAAACACAAATGTAACATGTATTCAAGACTGGCACAGCCTTTTCGTTCTTGAATACAGTGAATCAAGCATTTCTCTCTCTAATTTCTTCAGTTGTTGCTGTGCAGATGTGTCAGGTTCAGGGTTTATGGGTAAGCTTGGAACATCCTTTTCTTGGGAATGTGTCCTTTTTTTGTTCGATGTGCTCTGTAGGCCTATTCTTACTCCTACCAGGCGATTTGATATTGTCTGGAGCATTCGTTTGGAGCTATGGGTGTGTAATTATTTCATCATGGGAGTGGAAATTACCCTACTTGTTCGTTATGTACTGTTTACTTTTCCCTACCTCATTTAAGATTTCCTTTCTTCCTTTCTTCTTCCGTTAAATGGCCGCCATTAGTTGTTGATGGAATCTATATTTTAATGCAGAAAAATGTAAAGTACTTCATACTGGTAAATCAAACCCACAAAATGATTATATAATGAAAATTGGGGACAAGGAAATGAAAGTGTCTAAAAGTGAGAAAGAGAAAGACCTAGGTGTGACTTTCGACAAAAACTTGCTATTTGATAAACACATTGCAAATAGTATTAACAAGGCTAACAGAATGATTGGAATAATAAAAAAAAGAGCCTTTACATTTATAGAAAAGGACACTTTCTTACAATTGTATAAGACATTAGTGAGACCCATTCTTGAATATGGCAATACTGTATGGTATCCAATGTTAAAGAGACAATCAGAAGCTCTAGAACAGGTTCAAAGAAGAGCAACAAAAATGATTCATAGTATAAAGGATTACTCATACCAAGAAAGATTAAAATATTTACAACTTCCAACACTAAAAGCAAGAAGAGTAAGAGGGGACTTGATTCAGACATATAAGATATTTAATGGTTTTGATATTAACAAAGCATACTTTTTTTGTACTCCCACAAATAAATACTACAAGAAACAGTGAAGATAAGATATTCAAACAATGTTCCAGAAGTAATTTGAGAATATTTGCATTTACTAACAGAATAACCAATTATTAGAATAAATCAACAACTAACATCAAACGTGCACCAAGTACAAATACATTTAAAAACCTTATAGATAAACATGAATTAATGACTAAAATTAGACATGACTGATGGTGAAAGAAGACTGAGCTAGTGAACGACCGGACCAATAAGATACCAGAAATAGAAGGGGCGTAAAAAGCCTAAATATGCTAAGTTGTTTTAATACAACACCCCGATCCTGATCCTGATCCTGATGATTCTGCCACTATTTCCTTTTCATACTGATCAAACAGAGGTTACATGTATTTGTTACTGTTCGTCATTGTGTTTGTTTGATACATTCAAGATTGAAAAAAACAAAAAAAACAAAAAAAAAAACGGTTATGCCAGTTCTTAATAAATGTTAATTTGTGTTTGTTCATTTCTCCAGTTGTTGTTAGGGGGCTTCTCTTCTGAGGACTCTCTGCTGCCACGCTCTCCACGAGTTTCTTTCTACTACTGTGTAGAAGTGTCAGGTACAGGGTATATGGGCAAGTATGGAACATCTTGGAAGCAGGGGGTGTCTCTTTGTTTATTCTGTTTGCTCTGTGTTGTTATTTCTTATGGGTGTGTAGGCCTATAGCTCTCTCGTCGTAGGAGCAGGAGTTTTATCCTGTTTGTTCGTTATTTACTGTTTACTGTTGCCAACCTCATTCAAGATTTCCTTACAAACCAGTCAGACTGAGGTTACCTGTATTTGTTTTTGTTCGTCCCTGTTTGTTTGACTACATTCAAGATTGTAAAAAAAAAAAAAAAAGTTAAAAAAAAAAAAAAGACATGAAAAAGGCTTCTTCTTCCGAATACTGGATAGGGTTTGATGAACATTAGTACCCAATGATAGGCTATACCTATCTTGAATTAATGTTAATTTGTGTTTGTTTATGTCCCCAGTTGTTGCTGTGTAGCTGTGTCTGGGTAAATGGGCAAGCCAGGGAAGTTAGAGGGAACAATTTTTTTGACAGGGAAGGGGGATGTCTCCTTAAATTGTTTGTTCTGTTTTCTCTGTGTTGCCATTTCCGCTTGGCGATTTGATGTGATAAACGCCATTCGTTTTCAGTTGTGGGAGTGTTGTTATTTCATCACTGGAGCGGGAGTTACTCTACTTGTTCGTTATTTACTGTTTGCTCTTCTCAGCCATATTTCGTGACAAGCCCCTATTTGCCTCTCCGACGTACTTTGGACACTCGGCAATCCCATGATGCACTGCGATTTGCAGCCGCTAATCAAAAACAAATCAATTGCCCTGTGTGTTTTTCTTCACATTTTTGGCCTTATTAAAGTCATGAAGCCTTTGAAAGGGAGTCTGAAAAGGAAAGCACGCAGCAAGACTGCAGCTGCAGCGTCGTCAGTGGCAAAAGTTAAGAAAAAGGAAGGCGGTCCAGTCGTCGTTCGTTAACTTCAACCAGTGCCTCACGAAAGAAACAGGAATCGGATGTACGATGTCGATAAAATTGCTGATGATCCTGACCCAAATGTGGCGCATCACAAACGTCTTCCAGCTGGACAGGTGGTTGTGCGGTGCTCTGTGCTCCCAAAGTCAACGCTCTGGACTGAATGTGAGCATTGCCTCGCGCGTGTACGTGCGTGTATTGGTGTGTGTGGTGTGAGAGAGAGAGAGAGAGAGAGAGAGAGAGAGCTGCGAAGCAAAACACAGCTTTCCTCGGCTCGCAGTGTTCCTGATTGTGGCGACTAGAAATTTTAGATGTCATCACCACGACTTGGGGACAAATTAGGGAATGATGCTAGTGAAGTCAACAGGAAGATGGAATTGTACAGCCACAAGATGGAGAGAAGCTACACTGTTCTTCAGAACTTTGCTACTGTGTGTGAGGAATCCAACCATCAATGCTCTCAAAACCTACCATACGACGATAAAAAAAAGTGTCATAAATTGCTTTGTCACTGAGTGTGTAGATTGTGTGTGTGTGTGTGTGTGTGTGTGTGTGTGTGTGTGTGTGCTCAGACCAATGTCTAGAGAGAGAGAGAGAGAGTGGGCAGCACGCTTGGTCCTACACCCCTGCCGCAACACCTCCAGTGTTGGGAGCATGCTGCAGCAGCTTGGCTGGCCCTCTTTGGCTACTCGTCAGTCCTTGTTCTACAAGGAAGTGCATGGCCAAGCCTATGACAACTGTCCCTGTCTCAAAGAGAAAACGCTAACAATAACGAAACTGCGGAACCAACATCATCTGCAGTACCAAAGAATTCAGGACAAGCCAGACTACAGATATTCAAGCTTCTTCCCAAGGACCATCAGGGACTGGAATGAACTCCCTTCGGAAGTTGCCTTGTCCTGCATGCTTGACATCTTCAATAGGAGGGTATCAAGCCTTACCTGACTCACCTACACCCCCTCCTCTCCCCTGCCCCCCCCCCCCCCCCCCCCCTCCCCACCACTCCAAACCGGAATAGCTCAGTTGGTAGAGCGCCGGACTCGTGATTCTGAGGTTACAGGTTCGAATTTCGGTACAGGGGGATTTTTCCCTTGGAGTTAACATTGGTTCTGACTCCATTCCCCATACAGTCCTTCGTATGAGACTATGTACCGAGGTTCCATGTGTGAACGCACGCACAACATCTTGCACACATGTCAAATCCCATCACCAACTTTCGGAAGAGAAGGCCAGTTTGGCCGTTGGTATGGATGATACGTTACCTTCCCCAAAGTTGGAGTATGGCTGCCTTAATGGTGGAATATAAAACGGTCATACACACAAAAGTGTCAGAATCTTCAACTCGATGAAGGTGGATACTCAAAGAAAGAAGAAGTACAGATATTCTAGCTCTATTCCACCCCCTGCCAAGCCTTGTTGCCGAGTTGGGCCAGCGAAGCCTTGTGTTGTGTTGGATACCATTGGGGTGTCTGCACTTCATTAGGTGGAGGTCTGAACATGTCCTCAAGGCCTCTCACCCCCAAATGCCCCCCCCAAGGCCCCACCCCAGCACATATGTCCTCTTCCCCCTGATAGCTGGTACAATCCACTCCTGCAGCCCCTCCCCTCCCCTGTCCGCCATACCACAACCCCCACCACACCCTCCTTACTGTCCAACTTCAAACTCTGTTCCCTCTTTTTCTTAACGCTGTGCACCGTGAGTATGACAGTGATGATCGGTTTTCGATCGATGGTCATCAATTGAAAAAGAAGAAGAGTGTGTGTGTGTGTGTGTGTGTGTGTGTATTTCTCATTAAGTGTGAATGTGTGTGTGTGTGTGTGTGTTTGTGTGTGTGTGTGTGTGTGTTTTGTCAGTACAACCATGAGTTAATCTGACAATAAATTGGTTTCAGTGTGTGCGTGTGCGTGTGCGTGTGTGTGCGTGTGCGTGTGCGTGTGTGTGCGTGTGCGTGTGCGTGTGTGTGTGCGTGTGTGTGTGTGTGTGTGCGTGCGTGTGCGTGTGTGTGTGTGTGACGTGAGAGGAAAGGGTAGCATTTCCATTGGAGTGTTTGAGTGTTTCTCCCCAAAACCCACTGTTTATTTGGTATTTTATGGGTCATTATTCTTCATGATTGTGATATATTATCCACTGCTGTAGTCTTTATATTGCTTACACATTCTAAATTATTAACCAATCAAATGTTTCTTTTTCAGCTGTTGAGCGTTTGTCTGGTGAAGACTTTCTGGCATGATCTGCAGAAGCAGTCCAACGAGCATACGCAGATATTGATGACCATGTCGGGGCATCCAGAGAGAGGGGAGCAGATCCTATAATCAACATTGGAGTGACCTGTAATGAGACGTGGATGAAGAAGGGCTTCGCATCACTCTACGGTATGGGTATTGTTCTAGATATTTTGACTGATCTTGTTCTGGATTATGAAGTTCTGTCTAAATACTGCTATGTCTGTAAGCTGCAAGAAGCGAAGAACCACCTAATAAAAATCCATGGAGTACAAAAGAGATTGGAGGAGAAACTAAGCTACACTGTGATGCTGCGTGATGTTGACTCTTCAGCATATGTGGCAGTGTATAATGATGCACCATATGGCAGGGATGGGGATGACAGTACGTCAACTTGACTGTCTGAACCAGGCCAGCAAATGGATGGGCACAGCTTGATGCAAGTTGTCCAAAGAGGATATCTCAGGTGGCAAGGGAGTCAGTCACCTGATCATGAAAGGAATGCGATGACCTGAAAAAATATTAGTAATGTGCCATCATTAGTGATTTTCTAGATGTAGGCAAAATGAAAAATGCAGTGTGGGGTATCCTGTTGTACTCCATGTCTACTGATGAGCTACGCCACCAGTAGCCTCCCAGAGGAAGAAATGCTGTTATCAGCATGCACAAGCCAGAGGAGATTAGACCATGCCAAGTCATGCCGACCACATGGTATCAACTTACCCGACAACCCAAGTGGCCCGCAGTCTGATCCTAGTGTACCGCGGCATGGGAGATTAATCACTCATGAAGAGGCTGACTCATGGGCACATCAAAATGAGTGCCTCAGTACCATAATTTGGAACCGCTGTCGAACGACAACATCCATGGAAATGAAATGCATTCTTGGCGATGTGGCACAGGCCATCTCTGTTTTCGAAAAAGGGGTATTTGAACTCAAGACTCCAATGAATAGACTACAAGTACACATTACCAACACCTTAGGTCAGAAAGATGAGTAAAGAATCCAAAAGGTTGATGAATAGGCTACAACTACACATTACCAACACCTTAGCTCAGAAAGGTGAGAAAAGAATCCAAAAGGCTGATGCTGCTACAACTACACATTACCAACACCTTAGCTCAGAAAGGTGAGAAAAGAATCCAAAAGGCTGATGCTGCTGATTCAGCTGTAGCCTGGCTTCAAAGAAAAGGAAATGCAGTTCAGCAGCGATGTGACGCAAGGAAAGGTGAAGCCATAGATGTGAATGTTCATGAGGTTGGTGGCTTTTAAATGTGAAAGAATTTTACGTTTGTGACTCGGTAAGTGTAAATATGTGCTGATAGTGTGTGTAGAAACTATGATTCATCTGTTGAGAGTCCTCCTGTCATGTTTAGATGCAGAGTTTTGCCTCATAGTGTGATCAGCACATCATAACTTTCTATTCTACAAGTTTTCCTGGACTGTTATCAATGTGGACTTTAACTTGGATTACTCTTTGGTTTTCTCTGGGATCAGCAAACTGGTGTGTAACTTTCCAAATGTTATTTTCAGTTTCCTCAAAATTGCGTTTTCTTACTTTTGTGTTTTATTCATCTGAAGATGTAATAACTAACAGCATTGGAGCTCTTGCTCTGAAACCTTACAGGTGGTTTCCCTTCATATTTATCTTAATTTCTATGCTGGTTTGTGTCAATCTGAAAAGAAAAAAATTGTGTTGTGTTTTTAAATTAACTGATGTCCATTTTCTGTGTAAATAATAATAATAAAAAATTCTTTAACATTGATTTCCAAGATGTTAACATTTCCAGCATAGAAATAAACTAACTGCATGGAAAATGTATGACAGTGAACAGATCTGGTTTGCATAGTATAGCTTTTGATTGATTAACAATTCTTTTTTTTGTTTTTGTTTGGTGGCCATCTTGGATTCTTTCCATAGGTACCAATCACACCACTGACTTAGAAATACATTTTTTGGCTCAATTTTGAACATACTCTCTACTTACTTATATGCACAAGGGCATAGCACAATAATTATAAAGTATGGTAAAAAAAACAAAAACAAAAAAAAAACTGCAGTGTCTTGCCTTAAAGTAAATATTCAAACTTTACATTTTGAATCCTTTTTCAGTAAATATTCAAACTTTACATTTTGAATCCTTTTTCATGTTTTGCCTAGGTTTACCAACAGTGAAAAAAAAGGGCCACATTAAAGAATTTTTTTTTTTTAGCCGTTCCATCAATACAAAGAAACAAACCTTGTCTGTCTTACATTTTTTTTAAAGCTTCTACCGTTTGGTAGTAAATAAGTCTTAAGTGGAACATGAATGTATGTGTGTGTGTGTGAACATCGTCACATGGGGAAGTAGAGAGGGAGAATTCCTTGGGAATGGGTGGTGGGATAGAGGTTAAAGTGAAGCCAGTTACTCTGCTCCTCTGTTTCTGCCCTCTCTTTCCCTCCCCCTCCTTTTAAAAAAGATTTTTTTTCTCAGATGAACATTAGCATACTCCCCCCCCCCCCCCCCCCCCCCACACCTAAAAGGCAAGGAAATTGTCTGTTTTCAAGTCAGTTCCCTGCCCACACTCACAAGCCAGTTTGCTTTCTCACTCTCCTTTTTAAAAAAAATTTTTTAATAGTATTTAAATTGAACATCAGATGGTAGTTAGTTCCCATTACTTGATGTTGTAGACAGTGTAGCAAAGCAAGAATGGGCGATTTAGAAAAAAAAAAAAAAGGCTTCTAGTGATTCTTCATGGCTTTCCAAATTGAAAATAGCACAGTCACTGAAAGGAGCTCTATTCACCCATTTGCAGTTGGAGACTGCTGAACTTGTGTCAGAGGGTTTTTTTTTTTTTTTTTTTTTTTTTTCAAATACAGCTAAATATGCCCATCACTCCTACCTACAGGAGTCAAATGATAGTATGGAGAAAGTCTCATCAATACAGGTGTGACAGAAGAATGATTTGTTTGAATTCAATAAAAACACAAAACACTGTCTTTTTTCAGCGCAAGCTTTCGAGCCACTGCTCTTCTTCAGGCCGCATGACAAGTGACGTAATAGAAAAAATGATGTCCATTAGTGACATTATCTGTGACGTCATCTCTCTCTCTCTGTGTCTCTCTCTCTCTCTCGTGCACAACTCCATCATCCTCCGTTTCTCTCTTCACAAATCTAGTTTTTTTAAAGTTTTGTTTTGTTTTTGTTTGTTTGTTTTTTTGAGAAAACATACTATTTCAGTGAACGATCTTTTCAGGGCAATTACTGTGTCACTACAATGATATGAGGGCTGAACAAAGAAAAAACTATCAAACAACAGAATGTTATTACAAAACTTTCAAAGATTTTTTTATCATATAAAGCGGAACTTGACACAGTAAAAAATGAAGGTTTGGAAGAATCCTCAATTGTGGGCATCAAGAAAAAAAAAAGCATAAAGAACACATTCAAAGAATTCTTAGCCCACATTGCAAGGAAACTTTCATTCATCCTTATTCAACTAGACTGTGAGGGAAGCATCTGAATGTAAATTTACAGACATAAAGGACTTTATTTTAAAATAAACAATTCAAGATTACAAAGTACAAGATACATGCATGCATTATATGTACATGTATACATATTATACATACATACACACACACACTTACTTGAGTAAATAGTCTAATTAGGCTCGTTTCTGATTCAGCTCATATCTGTCTTCTAAAATTATTGTCATCAGCGATGCAAAAACAGTAAATATTGTCGTTGAGAACTAGAGGTCAGAAAAGGTTAATTTTATATTCACTGTCATCTGTGGTCCCTTCATCCACATTGTAGGTCACCGATTGTTGTCCGGACTGGTCTTTCTTTTCTACAGGTCTGTCTTTGTTTAGAAGAAAGGAGAATAGGGCAGAGTCAAGGGAATCTGCGTTTTCCACATACCATTGTCCTTGTCATCGATTGATGGAGCTGTCCATATGCACAACAACTGTTGACTGAAGCACTGTCATCCTGTCTTCCACTTCTGAATTTGATGAGTTTGAAACCACAATAAAAACCTGTGTACCCCCACCTTCAGGTCTTTCAATTTGTGGTGCTGCTCCTCAGTCAAGTTGTCACAGAAGCGAACATTAACATCATTTAGTTTGCCCTGTATGGTTTTGTTGCTAATCAGATTTCATTTGTCTTTGTTCCTTAAAATAAAAACTTCACCAAAACAGGGCGTGGTCAGGTTTGGCCTTCTCTTTTTCAACATACTATATATATGCAGGAAAAATCATCTCCAGACCAAGCTTTAGACAGGTCATCCTGATTAACTAAGTCAACAAGAGTCTGTAGACAGTCCTTCCCTGTCTCAGTTGTGTCTGTGTCCTCTGGTATTCCATAGACTACAGTACTGTCCTTTCTCATCAATATGTTGAGTGGTTCAAGTTGTTCAAGTCTATATTCTAAAATTTCAACATTTTCTTTCAAACAACAAATTTCTTCTTCTCAGTTCCTAAGTGGTTCAAGATCTTGAAGTTGGACGGAAATAGAAGAGACATTAGAGAAAAGAGACTGCATGTCATTCGCCTCACTGTCAAAGTGGTGATCCATGGACATCTTCATGTCTGCTAATATTTCTTCAACTGAGGGGTGGGGGTTTTCGTCAGTGTCAACCGAAAGACGTAAGAGAAGTCCTGAAGAAGGGTTGACATGTGTATAGCTGACTAACAGTCTGTTCACACTCCCATTATTATTCACTGACCTTTGATTTGGCGCAGTCAGTTGGAATACACATGAGCAACAGTACTGACAATGGATGTTTCCTCCCCACCAGTCATACATACATTGCACAAGTCTAGTTTCACATTCAATGTGCACCACATACCTGACTGCCAAAAGAAAAAATATGCTGCACACAATCATGAGATATCACAAGTCCATGAAGAAATCCCATGGTGTGAAAGGGCAATCCAGTTTTGCATTTCTGAATCAGGCTGACCTTTCATCTTTCTTTTTCAGCACAGTTATTAATATTGGATGAAACATTCCTATTTTTACATGAAACTGTTGATTACTGCAAGGCATTCTTAAATAATCAGTTTCAAGCAATCTCTAGATAGATATCAACTTGTCCTCAAAAAATGTCTTTCCTCTTTGACTGCAAAATGTTCACCCTGAGAGAGAGAGAGAGAGAGAGAGAGAGGGTGGGGATGGGAGGTGAGAGAAAACCTGGGGAATATTCCTTCATTTAAATATCTATCTGTATAAAACACTAGGTTCAAACAGCACTCACTCATTCCCAGTGTGTGTGCACATTAAACCCACCTCCATTTACACAATGTATCAAACAGTCCCAACAAAAAATCATCATGCTTTTTGAAAGGAAAAAAGTAGGGCAGGAAAAGCTAGATTTGTGAAGAGAAAAACAGTTAAAATAAGTAATACAAAGCAAGATAACTCTTAGTGCTAATGCTTTGACCTTTTTCTATACAATTTATGCACTGGCAAGTTCAACTTCAAGGGATTAGCATTCATGTATTTGACAGCGTGTAAAAACATGATATAAAACAGTAACAGAAAGGCAAACACAATATACGGTAGCATTTTTTTTGTGCAAAAAGAAGAGAGCCTCTATCTAACCACTATACCATATTCACACATTTCATGAACTTTTTAAAAGAAGACCAAAAAACAACAACAACAAAAAAGCCTTGCCACCCAGACCTGGGCTGCCGCATTTTGAACAAATCTCAATGCAATGGCCGTACTGATCCTGTCATAGATGTGCATGCATGCAAGTATGCCATACCCAATATATATACATGTGGTGGAAATTCATTTATATATATAAACATGTGAAACCGAGAAGGGGTGGGTTGGAGCAGTGGAGGGAAGGGGGAGGGGATGGAAAGGATATAATCTCTGTATGTGTAGCAATGGCACTGATCTGGAAGGCAAAGTCTGTCTTGAGAAGATGTTCTAATACTCACCGCCCGACTTGGCTCAGAATGGGGACAGAGATGAGGATTGGAAGGGGGGAGTAAAGGGAAGGAGGTGATGTCAGGGGGAAAGGGAGAGGGTGGACACAAAATAAGGGTACAAATGAACTGTGTTGCCTGTATCTAATGAACAACAAAAAGGAGGGTGGTGGAAGACGATGAGATATGAAGTTGGACAACGAGCCACTGGAGAAAGGAAGCATTTGTCAACAAAGAATGGTGAAAAGGGAATGAGGGGGGAGAGGGTATCTGTGGTTTTGGATGTTGAGAAACACATCCTTCTACCCAGTAAAAGACATGAATACCACATGCGATGTTACATGAAATCAAATACTAAATACATTTTAATTCTTAATCTGAGTGGACACGAAACATATATAACCTTACATATCATTCAACAAAATCAATAAGAAAATAAAAGTCACACACATGCATACACACACACTCACATACTTGAATACACATATCCATACATAGACACACATGTATTCACAATTACATACATAAACACACACACACACACACACACACACACACACACACACACACACTAAAGCGCAGGAATATACAATCACATGTAGACAGAAAAGGGTGGAAAATGGGGGTGGGGGTAGACTCACATGAAGGGAAAAACCAAAGCTCAATCACTAAAACATTTCAATACATCACCAGCTGCCTATACACTGGTATAAATTTTCCATGTTTGTGAGCTTAAAGAAGGAGGAATATGAACTCCCATCTACACACAAACGTGTATATCTGCACACACTGATATACCTTAATTGTTAATGCAGGCATGTTCACATGTATATACATATGTGCCATATATTTACAAATCTGTTAAAAAAAAAAAAGAAAGAAAAAAAGCGGAATATGAAATATTTAAATATAAGTAGCTAGCAGAAAAATTGAGAGAATATGGGGGGAAGGGAGTGAAACATAGAAAAACGAGAATTGATTGGACTCTAATAAAATTCATTCAAAATCATACCCATGAAGGGAACACACACACACACACACACATGCTCTCCGTCAGGAGTGTAATGAAATTCATTCAAAATCATACCCAT
The DNA here is from genome assembly GCA_033310375.1 of Conus canariensis. Classification (NCBI taxonomy): domain Eukaryota; kingdom Metazoa; phylum Mollusca; class Gastropoda; order Neogastropoda; family Conidae; genus Conus; species Conus canariensis. The sequence continues at coordinate 5,189,604 of CM065726.1, forward strand.
GAAGGGAACACACACATACACATACACGTGCTCTCTGTCTGGACTGTAATAAAATTCATTCAAAATCATACCCATGAAGGGAACACACACATACACATACACGTGCTCTCTGTCTGGACTGTAATAAAATTCATTCAAAATCATACCCATGAAGGGAACACACACACACACACACACACACACACATGTATGCACTCTGTCTCTCCAGCACTGGGGCATGCAAATCACATAGACAGAAAAGGGAGGAAAATGGGGTTGGATGCCAGTGAATGACAGCACATTTTCACATACATAGTTGTCTACAGAATGTTAAAAACGAAAAAGATTTTAGTTGCTGATGAAAAGTCATCTGCTGAATATGCAAATTTCAAATTGGTTCACACTTAGGAAAACCAATACTGCTCAAAACAAAACACCTTTTACAAGGAAGATAAAGAAAAATGTAAAAATGGTGAGGAAAAGAGGTGGAGAGAGGGAGGATGCGAGGGTGAGTGGTGGAGGTGTATGGGTTAGTAGGATCAATATGAGTGGCTATACACAAAAGTGAACTGCATAAAGCACAGGTTAACAGATTTGTCTTCATCTAAAGTTAACAGATGTGTATGTATTCCCTTTCCCTTCGGGGCACACAGACCACCAACAATACAAGAACAGAAGGGGTGAAGAGGAGGATGTTAAGGAATTTTAATCACAGTCAAATGTTAATTACAGTCAAACTTGAGGTGGTGGGGATGGGCGAGAAGGAGAAGGGGGGAGAGCAAAGGGAGGGTTTGGTCATGGGGATGGGATGAGGTGGGAGACGAAGAGTTAGTTCAATCTTATTCTAAGTCACTGAGATGTATGGAAGTCTTCTAGTCAGAAATGGAGTACTTACATAGTAAGATTTCCATTATAATACACAAACACAAGCACACATGGAATTATTCAGGTCAGAAATGGAGTACTTAGTAAGATTTCCATTATGCACATGCACACATACACACACAAACACATGCACACGGGAACAAAATCATACAATAATGATGAAAGAAGGCATCAACAAACAGAAAACTATGCACTTCATTACTGTTGCATAGTGGTATATCATGCATATCAAGTGTAAGAGCAGTTTTACTGTTTTGTATACAATCAGAGCTGTCTTGCCAAGCCATTGCTCGTCCCAGTGTCCAATCCATTTCTGCGTGAATGTATGAATAACAATAACCCTTAAATGTTTCCTTCTTTTGTCATTATATCCAAAAAGTACAGTGGAAACCTAGGCCTGGCCTGGCATACACACACACTCACATACTTGAATACTGGCCAGGATGATAAAGAAAAAAACTGACAATCAAAATACAAGAAAAAAGAACATGTGAATAGTTTTTAGAGGTATGTAGATAGAAAACCTGTACAGGAACTGTCATACACATTCTTATATACAAATGCAGATGGACTATTGAACAAAAAAGATGAGTTACTTCTATTAGCTGAAGAAAATAAACCACATATTACATTAGTAACAGAATCTATTTACTACCCTTTGCTGGCTTTCCGTTTACTACCCTTCACTGGCTTCTTTGGGGTTGCTATTGGATTCTTTTTGAACCCTTGGCAGTGAAAACACCACAGAATTATGGACTGTGGTGTATCTCTATTTGACGCCAAGAGCACAGACTCAATCAGCCGTGTCTCCCTGATGAGTCCGATCCAGTGGACGAAAGGCCTAGGAGCAAGCAATACAGATAGATCTGCCTTCAAGAGGGATTACGATGGTTCTCTCAGGTAGCTAGTGAAGGGTTTCTCATATTCATATATATTCCCCATTTTCTTCATCTTCATTCCCCCACCCCCACACCCCTACAAGTTCAAATCTTTGCCAAGTCATTTTATCATGACTGAAGAATTGTTGGCCTGCACTTCTTTTCCCCCACTACTTAATTGTTCAGCAGTAACAGAATCTATAGTGAAAAACCAGAAAGGGGTAAATTCTGTTGAATATTCAGTATCAGGTTATGAACAATTTTTCATTGAGAATCCTAAAAGAGGTATAACTATATATGTGAAGGATTCCATAAATGCCAAAGTATACAAGCTCTCCAAAGGTAATGACTTTGATGAGAGCTTGTGGATTACCTTTTCAAATAAGGATAGGCAGAAAATACTGATTGGAACTATTTACAAAAGTCCAAACACAACAATTGAAAATGAAGAAAAAATGTTTGAGTTGCTGAAACAAATTAGATTAGAAAAATTTAAGTATGTTTGTATTACTGGGGATTTTAATTTCCCACATACTGACTGGTATGGTACTGGCTCTGGAGAAAGAGGTCAAAAGTTCATAAATTGCCTACAGGATGCATTTCTGAACGAAATGGTAAAACAACCAACAAGACAGAGAGAGGGACAAAAATCAAATATACGAGATTTAGTACTTGTTAATGATGAGAATATGATATCAGACGTTAAGCACTTAGCTCCTATAGGGAAAAGTGATCATGAGGTTTTAATGTTCTCTTTGTACCTAGGGGAGGAGCAAGAGAAAGAAGAACCAAATCAGTCATACAATTTTAAAAGAGGGAATTTTATGCAAATGAAAGAAGAATTGAAGAAGATTGACTGGAATAAACTCGGTGATCTTAGCCTAGAACAATGCTGGGGGAAAATTAAAAGTATTTTAAATTCTTTAATAGAAAACTACGTTCCAAAACAAATTATTAAGAATAATAAAAAAACAGAAATCAAAGTGGATGAATGCAAAGACAATGAAATTTGTAAAAAAAGAAATATATGTATCAGAAATTCTTAGTCACTAAGCAGGGGAAAGGTGATCAAAATTATGTTAAAGCACGTAATACTAGTAACAAAAAAATAAGAAAAGCAAAAAGGAATTTGAAAAGAAGCTATCAAAGGAACGTAAAAATAATCCAAAAGCCTTCTGGAGATATGTGTAGTCAAAAACAAAGATGAACACAGGAGTGAGCCCTGTAGTGACTAAAGAAGGTGACACAGTAGAGACAATAGTGGTAAGGCAGATATTTTGAATTCATTTTTTTTTTCTAGTGTATTCACAAGGGAAGATACCAAAAAGATGCCTACTCTAAGTCCAGCTTCAAGGTCAAAAGGTATAGTATTGGACAATGTAGACATTTCTGTGGATGCAATAAAAAAGAAACTTCAATCTCTGAACCCTAATAAGACATGTGGTCCTGATGCCATTCCATCAAGAATGCTAAAGGAGTTAAATGAGGAGATGGCCTTCCCACTTTATATACTGTTCTAAATCTGTTAAAGAAATGATAGTACCTTCAGACTGGAAAACAGCTACAGTCATTCCCGTATTCAAAAAAGGTACAAGAACAGACCCAGGAAATTATAGACCAGCGAGTTTAACACGCATTATATGCAAAATTTCAGAATCATTTATTAGAGAGGCTGTTATTAAACATTTGACAGAAAATAAATTATGTGCTGAGTGTCAACATGGATTTTGTGCAAAAAGATCTTGTGTGACTCCACTTTTAGAAGTGATGGAAGACTTCACAAAGGAGATTGATAAAGGAGAGAATATAGATGTATTGTATTTAGACTTTAGAAAAGCATTTGATTCAGTACCACTTGAAAGACTTTGAAAGAAATTAGCGTCTTATGGAACAGTAGGAAATGTACTTGGTTGGGTTAGAGACTTTTTAGCAAAAAGAACTCAGAGGGTAAGGATTAGTAGTTCCTTCTCTCAAAATGCTGATGTTATTAGTGGGATACCACAAGGCAGTATTTTGCACGGTGTTTATAAATGATCTTCCTGTAGTATTAAAGAGTACATGTAAAATCTTTGCAGTTGACACAAAACTTTATAACTCTGAAATTGCATAAGGAATTACAAAGGATATTGAAGCATTAGTACAGTGGTCTGATACTTGGAACCTATATTTTAATGCAGAAAAATGTAAAGTACTTCATACTGGAAAAACAAACTCACGAAAGGATTATATAATGAAAATTGGAGATAAGGAAATGTGAGGAAGAGAAAGACCTAGGTGTGACTTTTGACAAAAATTTCCTATTTGACAATCATATTGTGAATAGTATTAATAAGGTTAACAGAATGATTGGAATAATAAAAAGAACCTTTACATTTACAGATAAGGACACTTTTTTACAATGATATAAGACACTAGTTAGACCTGTTCTTGAATATGGAAATGCTGTATGGTATCCAATGCCAAAGAGACAATCAGGAGCTCTAGAACAGGTACAAAGAAGAGCAACAAAGATGATTCATAATATAAAAGATTACTCATATCAGGAAAGATTAAAATATCTACAACTTCCAACACTTAAGGCAAGAAGAATAAGAGGAGACTTGATTCAAACATATATGATATTTAATGGAATTGATGATGTTGTTAAAGCATGCTTTTTTTTTTTTTTTTTTTTTTAACTCCGCAGAAAAATTCTACAAGGAACAGTGAAGATAAGATATTTAAACAGTATTCCAGAACTAATTTGAGAAAATTTGCATTTACTAACAGAGTAATCAATTTTTGGAATGAATTAACAATTAAAATTAAATGTGTACCGTGTATGAATGTTTTTAAGAACCTCATAGATAAACATGAATTATTAACTAAAATAAAATATGAATTTGATGGATAATTAGACTGAGCTAGCCTACGACTGGACCAACGGACATGAAAAAAAAAAAAAAAAAAAAAAAATATATATTATATATATACACACACATACAGAAGGGGCGTATAAAGCCTAAATAGGCTAAGTTGTTTTTGATACAATGCCCCTGATCCTGAAAATGTCATCACAAAGAGGTAATGCTATGGCGGAATTAGGTCTAACTACAGTGCATTTTAATTTGTACCCTTTGGCACTCCATCCTCTTGCAACTACAGTTGATTTTATATCTTTACAGAATGGAATATGAAAAAACCATAACTTTTTACTGTTTTTGTCTGTATGTCCTTCAAAAAAAAAAGAAAAAAGATTCATGGGAAGTAACCCCTTCAGTCCGTATCAACTATTACGTCCCTTGGCAGTAAAAAGTAATTTTCTTTTCACTTGTAAACTAACTCAGCTGGTGAATCCACAATTTTGTCAACCTTGGCGAGGGTTTGTGCTCTATCAAGTGCATATCTAGTCACTACTTTGACACTGAAAGAGTTAAGGCGAATAAAATTAGGCCATGTTGACCAGACCCAGAATTTCACATGGTGTTTTATACCATTATGTTGGTTTCTAAAAGTGTGAAAAATGCATTCAAAGGTCAATCATTTAGAGGAAGAATGAGCAATTAGCACTGCAGAATGGACACACAGTGCCTTTTCTAGTCGTTAAATCACTATGGTCAACTCAGCTCACAAAACGAAATTGTTCTAAAATACAACATGATTTTTTTTTTTTTAAATTATGAAGACAAAATTATCAAGACATTCTAGAATACAGCCAGGTTTACATTCAACAAACACAGAAAAAGTGGATGACAGTTACGAAGAAAAATAAGGAAAGGATGAAAGAGAATAGTGGGAAAAAAAAAATGATCAGCACAGCTTTCCAACCCATTGATCCATCCCCAAACGATGCAGCAGACCAACCACCTTGATCATACTGAGTATGACCAAGTTTGTGTGCACAAACCAACCCAAGAGAAAAAATGGAGTGATGGGTGTCACCAGCTTTTTTCCCTCTGTGTTCTTTTTATGTTGACCTCTAAGCCTCTCGTCGTGACTCATGCCATGCACAGCTGCACCAAGGTTCTTTTTGTGATTTACAAACACAAGCAGTCATGACTCATGCCATGCACAGCTGCACCAAGGTTCTTTTTGTGATTTACACACACAAGCAGTCATGACTCACGCCATGCACAACTGCACCAAGGTTCATTTTGTGATTTACAAACACAAACAGTCCTCAGGGAGCTAGGTTTGAATTGTGACCAAGCATAAGTGTCATCAGCTGTGGATTCAGTTCGACAGTGTCTTCTGCATGTGGAAAATTCAGCCAGCACAATTATTGTTGACCACTACAGCACTGCCTAGGCACCAGTATTTGACCTTTGCTGGGTGGCCTCATGAAGACCTGACATTCATTGTGACCTTGAGTGAGTATCTCTTCTCTGGAGCGGAGATCTTTCCAGTCATTCCGACAGTCACCTTGACCTTGTTGACATCAGAGTTTAACCGAAATAAACATGGGTTTACATCATCCACTTTGCAGCTCTCTGAATTCATGCTGCCATGTGTCTGTGTGTGCATGCGTGTGTTTGTGATTCCCAATTTTTCTAGGCTGGGCAAACAACTGAAGGCTGGGAAGAAATGACAAAAATCATACGTTCAGTCCTTGACTTTTCTTCGTTTGCCTGGTTTCTTCGGTTTCTGAAACACACATGCACGCACACATTACATTTGAATACTTTCACCTTACATGGTAAGTTACAAACTTTTTTTTTCATATGCAAACTTTTTTTTTCACAGTCATTTAAATGTTCACTATCTTAAAGGAAAGATTCTTTCTTAGAGTTAATTGGAAGATTCTGATGACCTCAGTGTAAGCATTACCTTCTATTTAAGGAAACATGGATGACAAACAACAAAGTTTGCAAATGAAACATGCAAAACATCAAACACTTCTTGTTTTTTTTAAAGTGTGACTTGTTTTTTAAACATAAATATTCCAAAAATATGACGAGAAAGGCATAGGTAGATTGTTTTTTAAACATAAATATTCCAAGAATATGACAAGAAAGGCATAGGTGGGAAAGAGGCATGAGAGGAGATGCAGCTCTAGGGAAAGTAGTTGGCCGTTAGGGGAGTACAGGACAGTGGATGGAGGAGAGTGAGAAGGGGGTGAAGGGAGCTGAAGCTGAAATTTTTGCTTGTTTGTTTCGGTAATAATAAAATCTATGTATCTTATTATTGTTTTATCATATCACTTAAGATTATTGTTCAGATTAGAATAGAAGTGCAGAGAGAGAGAGGAGGCAGAGGGACTGGGAAAGGTGGGGGTGGATACGAGAGGGGGAGGGGCGGTAGTTTTTTTTTTTTTTTTTTTTTTGTGGTTACTTCGTTAGTATAAAATATAGCAGAGTACCTTATCAGTACTTCATTTAGAATTCATATCATTCAAAATTACCATTTTGTGACAACAGTACCACCCAGAAAAATAAAATGATTTAATGATTATGATAAAAGATTTGTTTGTTGGTTTCTTTATGCTATTGTTTGTTTGCTGCCATGTTTGCTGATTTAGCTACCTCCACACGTATCAAACTCATGACCAAGAAAAAAATTTATTTGACAGTTTTGTTTTCAAGCAAATTTTGAACAGAACAAATAAACTTCTCCATATTTCACTAAACTGCATGATGTTGTTGACTGATTAGACATATCTTATAATCTACATTCAGGATATTGAAATATATACTACTCAACACTGGCTAAGGATCAGATGTTGAACACACTGCTTTGAGAAATTGAAATAAATTATTGAGAACAAATGGTTAGATCTCATTCCTTGTTCATTTTCAAGGACAAAAAAATTTCATTCTTGAAAATGTGATTGCAATTTAAGCTACAACAATTGCGTAATAAAGGTTACCCCTGAAATCAAACCTGAACAGGGCATGGAAGAAAAATACCTTCTCATTCACTTAACATTGGCAGAAGTGGAAACATGACAAAATGAACAGTCAGTAATGAGTGTGACCCCCTTGAGCTTCGCAGACCGCCCTGCAGCACCTCCTCATGGTGCAAATGAGGTTTCTTCTCTGTTACTTGGGAACTCTGTCCCACTCTTCCTGGACAGCGATCCCAAGGTCAGCAAATGTCCCAGGCTGGTGGTGTCGCGCTTGTACAGCCTGTCCAGTGATGTCCCAAACATGTTCAATGGGATTAAGATCCAGAGAGCGCGCTGGGCATTCCATTCGTTCAACCCCTCGTCGTCCAGGCACTGATTGATGATACGAGCATGGCGGGTGCGGGCGTCGTCGTCCATGGAAATGAAGCCTTCACCTATTGCACCAGCATAGGGTTGCACAATGGGGTGGAGGATCTCACACGGTACCAGACTGTATTCACTGTGCCGTTCTGCAGCACATACAGGTCAGTCTTGCCCTGCTACCTGGGGCTGGGAAGAGCCAGACGCCAGCTTTCCGACCTGTCTGGCCATATCCGCATCAGGAAGACATCTTCTCGTTGCTTGATGGTGCGTTGTACGGCATTCAGCAGCACTGAACTTGAACTGAATCACTATTGTGCACTGAACAGAGCAAACTTCGGAAGCTAAGCTGAACACTGTTTACCTCTAAATTATGGGGTCACTCTTCACACGTGCCTTTTGCATTTTCTTGTCGGCTGACTGAATTCGAGTTATCTGACCCCATGTAGTGTGCCATGTTACAGTACAACGTAATTTCTTCAAACACGTTTCAATATTTGCTATTTCTTGTGATGTTCAACAACTGATCCCTAGCGAGTGTTGAGTAATACATTTAGGCCTGTATTACATGATACTTGCAATACCCTGCAAGAAAACCCAATATGAGGTTGAATGATAATAATGAGAATAATGATAATAATGATGGTGATGGCTGTGATAATGAAGAAATTTTTACATGTAAACATGCAATGTTAATGAAAATTACTTTTTTGCTTATTAAGAGCTGATATGCATATTTTCACCATGAAATAAATCCTTTGGAGTTGGTACAATAGGTGAACAAAACGAATTATGACGGTCTAACTGCAACTATTTTCTTGAAAATCAAAGAGTTTGCACTTTGTCTTCCTCAATTCAATCTAGTAAGCACCTGTAAACTTACTGAATAAACTAGTGTCATAATCAGGCCTACTTAATACTAAAATGGTGCAATTATTAGTGCGGGTTAGTCTTTAAACTTTTTAGTTGTTTCATCATATTTTTTACTATAAATCTAATGTCTTAGTTATCACATGTGCACAGAAAGTGTACCTGAACTTAAAATATCTCAAACAAACCCATGAGATACAAATGCACTTAAGTTTTCAGGAACTGAGCAAAACAAACCCATTAGACTAAAGACAATCTGATGAAATGTAACCATGAATGAGAGGCTGTACATACTGTGGACAATGCTGTTTCTATCTCAGTAAATACGTGAAAGCTCCACTAGGCCTATATTTCACCTTTAAGTGATATAGGTACATTGCCAGTGTATATATGTATCCAGATAACTCCTCTTAGCCACAGATCTTATAGCTTTGTTCTCAGACACTGTTAAAGCTATATGTGTCGATTTTCAACTGACCTTGTATTTCTTATGGCCACAGCAGAACAGTCCTTGCAACCTGGATGTAAAGGAATGACCTCTTGACTGAGTATTCTCAGAGTCTGTCTGGAGTTCACTCTTGTCCCCGAACGTATCCCCTGTAGCTCCATTTCTGTGTTGGAAAAAAGTATAATCATGTTGACATAACCATCACAGTGCTTTGATATTAACGTGTTAATGGCAGTGTTATGAAAAGAGCAAATCAGTGGCACCAGACTCAAAACATAGAATTGCAAACATAGGGACAAAAAAGTAGGAAGTACCACTGAATGAACAAAGCAAAGAGAATTGAAACGGCCGGAAAAGGAGAAAGATAAAATCAGAAATAGTCAAACGTATACTGCACACGTGTGTGCGCACACACACACACACACATTCACACACACACACACATTTGAAGATACAAAGAGACAGACATGCAGCCATTCAGACAGAATTACCTTGTTGCAGAGGAAGTCGACTCTCCCCCTGATTTCCTAGGGAGCGTGCCCAGATCACTGGCCCCCGATCCTTGCATTCTGTTCTTGTTGATGCTAATTTCCAGATAGTCGCTTCTTGCGATGTTGAATACTACTGCACTTTGATAAGCTTGACCCGTTGGTGAGGACGGCTGAGATATCACAGTGGAATGTTTGTCAACACTAATACTCTGATAAGGGCATGGATGGGTTTTAGTGCCTGTGGTACTATTGCCAGCAGCAGATTCCGCGGCATATGGCAGGCTTTGAGGAGGGCAGCTCTCTTGGATAGGCTCCTTGTACATCGAGTCTTTATCACTGATTATGTGTGCTACTTCTGAAGACAGAGGTCCCCGGAGGGGCTTGAGACTACCCTCCCCTGCAGACGTTGGGCTCTCTGGATGAATTTCATGGGTGGCCCCATCCGACATCGAGTTCATCTGAACTTGAAAACCTGTACTCAACATTTCATTAATGCTGTTTCTTGCCTGATGAGTTTCTTCATGCCTCTTGGGGAGACAGTCAAGACTTGCCATTTGCTAGTTTTCCGATGTAGCCTTTGACATCATGCCAGATCTGTTGATAGTGCATGAGGATGTGTTATTGTACTCATCACCAGTGAACATTATCTTATTGGTCGAGTCTCCATTCAAAACATCCATTTCACCTCCACAAGGGGATGAGAAAATGCCACCTATGCCAGCATCAATAGTGTGTTTCGAAAGACTCTCGCGCTTTATCTCCCCCTCCATTCGTTGATTTACTCCTGCTCCATCAGTTTGTATGTCGACTGGAGATTTCAATAGTGTTTCTTCATATTCAGATTCGGCATGCAGTATGTCAACTGGAGATTTCAATAGTGTTTCTTCATATTCAGATTCGGCATGCAGTACGTCTCCAGCCTCCCCTGGAAGTTCTTCAGGAACATCTTCAATTCCTCTCTTGTTCCTATTTCTTTTGTCTTGCTTGCTTGTATGAATAGTCAGGGATGAAAGCTTTGGTTCCTGCCCACTATTTTTGTATTCACTGTCTGTGGATTGGTGTGCTGGATCTCGCTTGCGACAAAAATGTTTATTTTGTGAGAACTCCTTTGAAGATTTCATGTTACTTTCATCAGCTGTAACATGTGATTGAAGATGTTTTATTGTATTTGTCTTCAAACCATACCCATATCGATGATTGTATTGAGACTCACACACTGTATCAACAAAGCAAGTGCTACCAGAATTGGAAGATTCTTTTGGTGCCTTCATTGTATGTCCTTCAGAGATTGAAGGTGTCGAATCTGAAATTGTTGAATTGTCTGGAGTTTCCACGTTTGATGCCTCTCCACCCATGCTCTCGTATTCATGACCACCATCTTTTGTGTTTGGTGGGAGCTCAGCAATGCCAGTGTCTGGGCGTTCATGTGACAAATCAGTTTCTTTGGAGTCATCTGCAATTGATGGGGGTGAACTCGAGTTTGTTTCTTCAGTTTTTCCTTCTGCATGTGTTTGCATTTGAGCTGCTGATTTACCTGTCACCAAGTTGTTTTTAGCTCCAACATCGTCGTTCTTCACCCAGTTGGACTTATTCCTGTATTTTCTGTCTTTATTCTCTTCATTGCTGCTCCATGCAAAAGCACAGGCTGGTTTCTCAGTGGGATTAGTTTTGGATTCCCCTATAAAGTTTTTGGCCTGCGCTTGAGGCTGTTTCTGTAAGACAGGCATATTCTGAGAACTTGCTGAAAGAGATGAGCAGCTTTCAGGATTACTGTGAAGATCAGGCCTAGCTTGGCTGACAATGTGTGACAGACCATGATCAAGAGGGCCAGTGTCGGCTATTTGATCCATGTCTTGCCCATGTTTGAGAATAGTGTCACGCTGATCAAGAGAAGTGCTGACTGAAGTTGAAGTTGGTGGAGTTATGCCCTGTGTTCCTGTCTGTGCTGAATGGAAAGCTTCATTTTGCATCATATCAGCTCTATCGTCTTGACTTCTCGGTTCTTTTCCCAAGCTCTTGTACTCATAACCACCATCTTCAGTGCTTGGCAGGAGTTTGGCAATGCCAGTCTCAGGGCTTCCATTTGACAAATCTGTTTCTTTTAGGTCCTCTGCATGTGATGGGAAAGCAGCTGGATCTGTTTCAATGATTTTTGCATCTGCATCTCCTGCATGCCTGTGCATTTGAGCTGCTGGCTTGTATGTGATTGATTTGTTTTTACAATTGACTTCATCATTATCCACTCCATTGGACTCATTCCTGTCCTTTCTGTCTTTCTTGTCTTCTTTGTTACTGTTGTGTGCAGAAGCACAGGCTGGTTTCTCAGTGGGATTGGTTTTGGATTCTTCTACAACATTTTTGGCCTGCGCTTGAGGCTGTTTCTGTAGGACAGGCCTATCCTGAGAACTTGCTGAAAGAGATGAGCAGCTTTCAGAGTTGCTGTGAAGATCAGGCCTAGCTTGGCTGACAATGTGTGACAGACCATGATCAAGAGGGCCAGTGTCGGCTATTTGATCCATGTCTTGCCTATGTTTGAGAATAGTGTCACGCTGATCCAGAGAAGTGCTGACTGAAGCGGAAGTTGGTGGAGTTATGCCCTGTGTTCCTGTCTGTGCTGAATGGAAAGTTTCATTTTGCATCATATCAGCTCTATCGTCTTGACTTCTCGGTTCTTTTCCCATGCTCTTGTACTCATAACTGTCATCTTTAGTGTTTGTTGGGAGTTTGGTGATGCCAGTGTCCAGGCTTTCATTTGACAACTCTGTTTCTTTTGGGTCATCTGCATGTGATGGGAGTGCAGCTGGATCTGTTTCATTGATTTTTGCATCAACATCTCCCTCTGCATGCCTCTGCATTTGAGCTGCTGGCTTGTATGTAGTCAATTTGCTTTTGCAGTTGACTTCATCATTATTCACCAAATATGATTCATTTCTGTACTTTCTGTCTTTAGTGTCTTCTTCATTGCTACTGTGTACTGTAGCAAAGAGTGGTTTCTCCGTGGCATTGTTTTTGGATGCTTCTACAAAACATTCATTGTTCTTTAGTGGCTGTTTCTGTAAGAAAGGCATATCCTGAGAACTTGCTGAAAGAGATGAGACACTTGCAGAAGGAGCAGGGCTAGTTTGGCTGACAGCATCTGACAGAACATCACGGGTAAAGTCAGTGTCAGCTCTTTGATCCCTATCTTTCCCATGGTTTGGAGCTGCGTCAGGCTGACCAAGAGTAGTGTTGGGTTGTCGTTGACCGACTTCAACTGAAGTTGAGGTTGGTGGAATTATGTCCTGTGTTCCTGTCTGTGCCAAATGGGAAGTTTCGTTCTGATTCATCACAGCTCTATCATCTTGACTTCTAGGATCTTTTTCCATGCTTTTGTACTCATGACCACCAGATTTTGTGTTTGGTGGGAGTTCGGCGATCCCAGTCTCAGGGCTTTCATTTGACAAATCCATTTCTTCTGGGTCATCTGCATGTGATGGGAGCACAGTTGGGTTTGTTTTGTTGATTTTTCCTTCTGCATCTCCTGCATGTGTCTGCATTTGAACTGCTGGTTTACATGTAACTGGTTTGTTTTCAGAACTAACATCATCATTGCCCACCGCATTGGACACATTCCTGTATTTTCTGTCTTCATTTTCTTCTTCGTTGCTGCTGTTTGCAGAAGTACAGGCTGATTTTTCCGTGAGACTGGTTTTGGATGCTTCTGCAAAATCTCTGACTTGCATTTGAGGCTGTTTCTGTGAGGAAGGCATCTCTTGAGAACTTGCCGAAACAGATGAGCTGCTTGCAGCGTTACTGTGAAGAGCAGGTCCAGACTGGCTGGCAGCATCTGACAGAACATCACAGGGAAGGTCAGTGTCACTTGTTTCATCCTTGTCTGCCCTATGCTTAGGAACTGTAGCAGACTGAACAAGACCAGCACCAGGTTGTTGTTGACTGACAGTTGATGGTGGAGTGGGTTTATTCATGATTTCCCGTCCTTTGCTTTGTTGGATCTGTGAAAACCGACTGCGCCATCTATTTGCTCCCAACAGACGGCTTTTCATTGTGTCCAAGAAATCAGTACTGTCATAGTATACAAGACTGGTATCGCTGATGGCGAGTTTATTCTGTTTATCTGGTTCCCTGGTGTCGTTGAATCCATGACAAATGACAATGACATCTAAGTTTCGGCGGCTTGCATGGGCTTTAGCAGTTAAGCTAAGTTTCATGTAGAAATCATCGTCTTCAAATTGAGGTGTCCACAGCAAAATGAGATTTTGGGAATGTTCACAAGCATCTTCTATGGATCCTAAAAAAGGGCTGGACCTAAAGTCGTTTAACTTAATCAGCTCAACAGGTATTCTGGAATCATTTCTGATATGTTCTTCAGTTGTTTTTTTTATATTGGAAGCAGTTTGGCTTTCCTTTTCATGGTGAATAATTGTTGCAAGTACTTGGTATTGCACGCAGCTTCGGTATTGCACACAGCTGGCACTGCTGGATATCGGTCAGATGACACTGACCCAATGCTCCGGTCTGGTGTCCCATTGCTCTGCATCTTCTGGACATCATTCAGTCCACCCAGCTCGCCGTCTTTGTGGTTGCAGAATACTGGCTTCATTTTCCACTGTGATCAACACTGCCAAGTTGTATGAAGAATCTGTTGAGAAAAACCAAACAAACAAACAGAATCAAATCATAAACAACAAGAAACTGATGCACCAATTGAACAAAATTCGTTACTATTTATGTTTTAAAAAACCCACATTTTCATCTTTTTTTGTTGATGTTTTTTTGCTGTTCCATCTTCAGTGCCACCTCAGTGGTAGTGCACCCACACCGCTCATACCAACCTCCCCATCCACAGCCACAGCCCGGCCCGACCTGCTGCAGCCCTTGGCACTGGCAATCCACAGGAAGCAGTCAATGTCAAGTCGTCAAGAGGCAACCCACTGGAAGAGACACTGCACTGCTGCCGAGTCACTTCAGTGGTGTTCAGTGGAGCTTGTACTGATCCACCATACATAGGACACCACCTACTAAGCCCCCCACTGACAACAACAATTGCTTTGTCGTGGAGCTGGTGTGAGTGAGCTCTCCCTCCAGAGGGCACCACAACATCCATCCATTGACAGCCCCCATGAATTTGCCATACCGGTGATTCTGACAGAATGGAACCAAGGCCATAGTGGAGAGGGCATCAATACTAAGGCCACCATGAGAGCAGGGCATGAAGGGCCACAGAATTTGAGACTTTTTTTAATGCTGGTTGATAAGGATGAAGATGATGCTACAAATATCCATTCCAGTCAGAGACTGCATAACTGGGCTGTACTCGATGCTTACTTTCATAATATATCCAAGCAGCAACCAGGCCCGAGAAATGCGGATACCTGCAATGTTGGTCAGGAAATTTGGGCAACACTCTCAGAGACGCATCCATTTAGTGGAAAAAACTCAACTGTGCGGTCCCAGTCTTCCCCACTGAGACCATAGGGAACTCAACTCTGGGTGGGAGCCGGTCGGGGTGGAAGCCGGTCGGGGTGGAAAAATTCCCACATGACTCTGATGGGAATTGAACCAACGACCTCCCAGCCAGGACTCTGCGATAGCTAACCACTCCACTATGGTGGCTGGTCACCCACATTTTTATCATTGTAAAGTCATGCACTGCAGCTGGGAGGGGAGGGTTCAAACTTCCTCACACTGATGATATCATTTGGGGATTTCTTTTCTGGGTTGGCTCCTACACATAAGTGTTGTGGATGTAAACTGGAATCAAACAGCAATCCTGTGATGTACTCGTATGTCTGTACGCTCTGCACCCCTCTTCACTGAGGATCCCTGGGATGCAAGGGAGACTGAAACTTTTTTAAATGTATAAATTCATTAAAATGAAACTCTAAACATCTGATTAATCCTGTGGAAAAATCTAAATACAATGCAATGTTAATCCACTACTGTAATTTTTTAAAACTTAATCTGCAAAATATGCGTGTTACTGTTAGTGTAACAGGACAAACTAATGATCGTGTTATTCTTGCAGAATATAGCCGCCTATTCCAGCCAACTATTTCAATTTTGTATATATATCCCCCCCCATTTCAACAACCATGAATCATTAAGACAAAAGAATATAAAGGAAACGACCAAAGAATATAAAGGAAACAGACCAAAGAATATAAAGGAAACAGACCAAAGAATATAAAGGAAACAGAAACAGGGTTGCCTTGGAACTTAACACAAGAAATATTTTTTAAAAAGAATGAAATGATAGAGAACAAGTCTACAGGGACGTTATGTCTCATGTGAGGACCCACAAAATAGAGGCCAGCTATGTGCAATGGTACCAAAGTAAGAGCCATCTATTTTCATCCTATGAAAATCTGCTATAATCTTGGTAGCTGACCATGTAAAGATACAAATGCGAAAGGCAGCTCCCCAAAATTGTGGTCAAGTTTAAAGAAGTGACACTTAATATTCACACAGATGCCAAATACTTGAGACAGACATTTAACAACAACCACCACCACAATTGCATAAAGAAGTCTGACTACAAATGATTGTTTTGTTTACCTCTACTGTGTAGGGCCCTATATGGAAAAAAGTCGTTTCAGTAGATCTCATTTATCTTGCAGTAGTTCCCTTTTTCTGAATTTAAAAGCCATGCATAAGATTGCTACATTTTCTATTTCACAGCTTAATAATTAGAACCATCAGAAAAACAAATTTGAAAGTGGAGTTGAAAGCTAGTGAGAATTCTGTGTTAGATTTTTTTTATTTTTTAGGAAGAAACAGAAACGGCAGAGTCATGTAAGATTTTCCTTCTATCCGAATACAAACTTGTGTTGACCTCAATCGGGGTCCAACACACATGCAAACACACACACAAACACACATGCAGGTGTGCGCACACTGTGCATATATGCAGGAATGCATATATGCTAAGATAGTTTCCGATCTTACATACACACGCACACACATGCGCACGCACACACACACACACGCATGCATGCACACACGCATGCACACATTTCTGCTGCATTACCCTTCCTTCATAAATTTTTTGCCACATTACTCTCCCAACACTTTTTTTTTTTTTTTACCACATTGCTTCTCCACCACTTTATTGCTGGAACACTACTTTCTGTCATATTCCTTTTCTGCCACATTTTCCTGCCAGGTTACTTTTCCATTACAATTTTCTGCCTCATTACTTCTTCCAGACATCTTTTTTATGTGTTGAATTGCCCATCTCCAAATTTTTTGCTCCAACTTTCCCTTTCAACTACATTTTCTGCTATATTACTTTTCCACCAAATTTTCCTCTGCCAACTATAGCTTTTCTGATACATTTTCTTCTTCCATTTTCTTCCACATGTTTTTTCCAGGTATATTGTGACTTTTCTGCATTAAAACGAAACAAAAGAGTTGAACATGTGCATTTGTAGAAAGTCTGAAAAGAATGAGAGGTGTGTGTGTGTGTGTGTGTGTGTTAGAGAGGGAATGTGTGTCTTATATATGTTTGTGTAACTGCATGTGAATATGTGCGTAAATCTCTCTCCATCTGTGTTTGTGTCTATGTCTGTGTTTGTCTCTGTGTGACAGAGGGAGAGAGCATGTGTGCATAAGTCTGTTCTGTCTGTATGCGTGTGTGTTTGTGTGCAGAGAGAGCACATGTGTGCGTTTGTGAGAGAGAGAGGTGGGTAGAATGGGAGAGAGGAGAAAGAGAGAGAGCAAGTGTGTGTGTTTGTGAGAGGGAGAGAGAACTAGATGGATTTTTCAAGTGCTCCCAACAGTTTTCATCATACTCAAGTTATAGGTGCGTTGGTCTATAGGAACTTCTCAGTTTTCACATAATTCAGTCGGTCTCCGCAAAGGGCATATGCCAACATGCAACATGAAAACGGGCATAGGCAATCATTCTAGTGTAAGCTCCATTCAAATAATTCCCGTTTCTTTGGTGTGTGTGTGCGCATGGTGTGTGTGTGAGAGTGTTGTTGTTCTTCAGTTTAATGTCTTTTCACTAAGAGTGATAGTAGACGTGGGAGGGAGAAAGTGACTGTATGACTGCATGGGTGAAGAGGTTTGTGTGTGTATGTGTGTGTGTGTGTGTGCGTGCGTGTGTGTGTGTGATTGTATGGTGTTAGGGAATATTTTCTTAACTTCATTTTAAAACAATAGTTAAACTTGAAAGAAAGCTGTAAAACAGCATTTGAAAACAAACGATACATCAAAATAATGAAAACAAATGATACATCAAAATAGCGAGTGTGTGTGTGTGTGTGCGTGCATGCGCACATTTTGTGTGTGTGTGGTGTGTGTTTGTACGAGTGTGAAGCCTGAATTGATCTATGTTTATGAAATCAAGCAAGCTACTTTGATTAAGCCTACTTGAAGACGAAATACACCTACAACTTAAGTATGGTGACATTTTGCTTGATACACATGGGTAATAAATGTCTTTTGCTTTCTAGCTGATGCATTTGTGTGACTATTATTTTCATGCTGATGACATTTGCTCAGTGTCGTAATCCTTGGTACATGTATACCCCCAAAATAGGGTAAAAGGAAATAAACTTTGGTGTGTGTGTGTGTGTGTGTGTGTGTGTGTGTGTGTGTGTGTGTGTGTGTGATAAACGGTCAAAGTAGATAAAAATCCAAACGAACAAGTTTCTAAATGTCCCAGATTTTTGGCTTTATTTGCCTTCTTCAGGGGGTACAGACTGTGATATATATATATATATATATATATATGTATATATATAATAATAATAAATCGAGCTTATATAGCGCTCTTCGATGAGAGAAGAAGACTCATCCTCAGAGCGCTTCACAATACAGGAAAAAAAAAAATATATATATATATATATATATATGTCTCCCTGATGAGTCCGATCCGTGTCTCCCTGATGAGTCCAATCGAGGGATTACAATTGTTCCCTCATGCAGCTAGTGAAGGGTTTTCATATTTACAATATATTTCATTAATTTTATGTTCCCATTTTCTTCATCTTCAACCCTTTTTTTTTTTTTAAAGTCCAAATCTTTGCCAAGTCATTACTATAATGACAGAAGAATTGTTAGCCTGCACTTGTTTTCCCCCCACTACTTAATTGTTGAGCATTATATTGTTTGGTCAATCAGTGGGAGATTGCATCTCCTAGGAGATCCAAGTCAAGGTTGTTCTGCACAATTCTTAGGCGCTGACAGTTCTTGGGTTATTAAACAGCAGAGCTGACCACTCAGACTGTTCCATATCTTTTGATCTCCCTTGCATCCTTGAATGGATCCTCAAGCATAGGCTCAAAGACTGTCCCCTACATTTTATACTGTTTGCATAATGTTTTTCGTTGTTCAGCAACTTTTTTTCTTCTCCACACTGTCAAGAGGGATTACTGTGGTTCCCTCATGCAGCTAGTGAAGGGTTTTCATATTTATATGTCCTTAATTTTATGTTCCCATTTTCTTCATCTTCAGCCTTTTTTTTTTTCTTTTAGTTCAAAATCTTTGCTAAGTCATTACTATAATGACGGAAGAATTGTTAGCCTGCACATGTTTTCCCCTACTACTTAATTGTTCAGCATTATATATATATATATATATTTTAAAACAAGTTGAACATCTTTTCCCACAGGGGTGATTTCATTGATCCAAGGCCTGATGATCTGTGTGGCAATGTTTTGAAATCCTGTGCTTTCCAGTTACGTGGGGTCATGACTTGTTTGTTTCAGCTCTTGCTTGATATGTGGGTAGTTCCTCATGTATGGAAATGTTCTACTATTATTCCACTCCCTAAATTGCCAAATCCTCAAGAACTTAGTGATTTTAGACCTGTCGCTCTCACCTCTTTACTGGCCAAGTGCATGGAACGTGTGATCAGTAAACATATTCTGTCTTCAGTCTCTGATCACCTTGATCCTTTTCAGTTCGCATACCGGGCCCATAGGGGCACGGAGGATACCACACTAACTCTCTGGTAAATATGGTCGCAAAGCCTCTCCAGCAGCAGAAGACCTGTGTAAGAATTGAGATTTTAGCAGTGCTTTTAACACCAGGCAAATTCACATTCTACTTAACAGACTTCTTGATCTTTCTGTAAATGGGGAGTTGGGGGGGGGGGGGGGGGTATTAAGTGGGTCAGAAATTTTCTTGAAAGCCGATCCCAGAGAGTATTATTATTAATGAATGGTTGGTTGTCAGAGGAAATTGTCTTGAACACAGGTGCTCCTCAAGGATGTGTTGTATCTCCTCTGTTATTTTCAATATACACAAATGGAATGAAAATCCAGGGTGCACTTCTGAACCTATTTAAATATGGTGATGATATGGCTGTTGTAAGTCTTTTGTTTAAAGAAGGCTCTATAAATGAACAAGCATACTTCAGTCACATCTTAGAACTACAGTATTGATGCTCTTCAAGCTTTTTACAACTTAATTGTGGTAGGACCAAAGAACTTGTATTTAACTTTTAACCATCAGATAGTTCATTTCAACCAGTTGTGATAAATGGACAGACAATAGAAACTGTTGACCGTTTCTAATATCTTGGTATACACACTGACCATAAACTGTCTTTTAGTCAACATACTGACAGTATCTTCAAAAAAGCAAATTTGAATCAAAGGTTGTTTCTGTTGAGAAAATTATGTAGTTTTAATGTCAGTCAACTTGTACTAGAAAAGGTATATATAAGTTTAATAAAAGTCTAATGTCATTCAACATTACTGTCTGGTTTGGAAATCTTTCAGAGAAAGATCGAACAAAGCTTGCCAGAATTGTCAATCAGGCAAGTAAGGTAAATACGGAAAAAGCAGTCTGCTCTCAGAGAAGTCTATACTGTTTCTGTAATCAGGAAATCAGTGAATATTAGTTATTACCTCTGATCCCTCACACCCACTCCACTGCCACTTTGAAAAACTTAATCAGGAAGACACTACAGAATGCCCAGAGCACAGAAGAAAGCCTTCAAGAAGTCTTTTATACCAAGTGTCATTAGCAGTTTAAACTCTAAAGCCTGTGTTTGACTGCCATGACCCTTGTCTCTCATGCATGAACAATTCGTGTTTGACTGCCATGACCCTTGTCTCTCATGCATGAACAATTCGTGTTTGACTGCCATGACCCTTGTCTCTCATGCATGAACAATTCGTGTTTGACTGCCATGACCCTTGTCTCTCATGCATGAACAATTCAGTTTGCAATATTATGCTTTTACTGCGACTATGACTGTGTGTGTGTGTGTGTGTGTGTGTGTATGTATGCATGTGTGTGTGTTTTAGTGTTTGGGCGTTGGTGCGGGTGAGTTTGTGTTTTTATGTATTGTTTTTATAATTTATGTAATGTTTTATGTCTTATGGATTAAATGTTTATTTCATGTGTGTATGCGTGTGTGTGTGTGGTGTGGTGGGGGGGGGGGGGGGGGGGGGGGTATGGGTTGTGGTGTGTGAGTGTTGATGTATATTAGATAAATACATATACTAACACAGGCTTTTATGTAACGATTTATAATGTCTTTTTGTAATGTCTTATGTACTTGTGAATTTATATGGAGCAGAAGAAAAATTTCCGATGGCCAATAAAATAGATTGAATTGAATTGAATTGATTGAATTGAATTGAATTGAAAGCATTCACCACAAGGACTTCTCCAGGAATAAAACACTTAAGAAAAAGTCCCAATGTACCTGTTGACGTCTTTTTGTTGAGGCTTGGTGTGGGTTTTAGTAAGAATTTTACCTGTGAAAATATGATTTTATACGTATATAATTATGAGGGTGAGGGTAAGAGGGGGGGGGGGGGGGGGGTGGGGGCTGGGAGTTGATGACCAATCGTACGCTTGATAAATCTATTTAGGGAAAATTTCCCATCCTGTATTATTTTTAGGGAAAATTTCCCATCCTGTATTATTTTTAGTATGAGGATTTTCCTGTCCAATGTACTTATAGCCAACGGAAAATGCCAGTCTTATTTTAGATAACGGAAATTCGCCTCTGACATGAATTCGCCTCTGACATGAAAAGCTAGAGTACCTCATATAATAATTTCACAGAGAATACTCATCTGATAATAATCTACAGTTTATCGGTAGCGGATTTAACCCTTTGTTACCATTAAGTGATAATTCTGAGTACTCGCATTAAACGTAACTATCTGCATAGGGCCTAATGATGGCAAGTGATCGTGAATTGACTTGAGCCGGCGCGGCCAGGGATTCCGCCAAGCAACCTAAGGTGTTAACAACCTAATAAGGTGATTCTGTAAGTCTCCGACCCTGTCGTTTGGCGGACACACTAATAGGCCTGATTCTTAAAATTTGTTTCAATTTCCGCCTGCAGTCACTGAAACTAATTCAGGCAATTTGCTTGTCCCTGCTGTGTGGCGGACTGACTAATGATTCACTCTAAAATTTGTTTTAAATTTCCGTCTGCAGTCACCTCACTTTGAAACTAATGTTATTAAGGCATGTCACCAAACATACTCAGGTTTTGAGCAGCTATAAAACATAATCAGAATGCGATACTACTTAGGCCTACCTTGTTCTTGTCAGTGACACTGTCACAGCACCACTAAGGCCTAAGCTGTTCTCTTCCGCTCGCTCTTTTTCAGAAAGAGGAGGGGCGGGGTGGGGTGGGTGGGGGGGGGGGGGAGAGAAAAAAGAAACCTTGGGTCTTTTTTCGGAATCGTACACAGTCAGATACCTTAAGCTTCCATCACCTCACAGTTAGAATCGCCCAAAACAAACACAACCTGTGAGCTTCCACAATCTAGTGGGCAGCTGTTTTCTACGATGAAGGTGCGAGACGTATCACTGAAAAAATGCGCGAATCACATGACTGTTTACGGTGCATGAATAGTTGAAAATAGTGGTGCCGAATGGGGAAACGACTTGAGGATCAGGATCAGGGGCGTTGTATCAAAAAAACTTAGCCAATTTAGGCTTTTTACGCCCCTTCTCTTCTCTTCTCTCTCTCTCTCTCTTCTTGTGTTATATATATATATATATATAAATTTTTTTTTTTTTTTTTTTTACTTCGCCAATCACATGAAGCCTATTCATCTTGTGGGAATTGAAGCTTACATACAGAAAGGAGTTGAATCAGACACCGCCTTGTTTAGGCTACAATTCGTCATTGTGTGTGTGTGTGTGTGTGTGTGTTCTCTTCAATCTGTCTCTTTTATTTGGAGATTCTACCAAATGGGCTTCGTAATTCGCAGACCGGTGGACCTGTCGACCTATCTATCTTTGGGTTTCCATTTTTGGTAACTGATGTTGCAGTTCCGTCGGTCTAAAGATGGTGGTTTGATTTTTTTTTCTTTCTTTAGTTTTCTTTGAAATGTGCACATGCGCCTGACGGTTGTGACAGGATCCTTGATTTATTTGTAACAGTTTTGTCATGTAGCCAAATTTGTTCGGCAGAAGAATAATTTTTCTTTTTAAGTTTGCTTCAGTGTCCCCGCCTGCAGTCATTTCACTTCGAAACGAAGTTTTAGGTGTATTAATTTCAGAGGCCTATTGACTGCGCGTAGCAGCGGGAAGGGTTTGGGAAAATCAGCGGTGTTGTGCGCGCGCGCGCGCGCGCGCGCGCGCGCGCGCGTGCGTGTGTGTGTGTGTGTGTGCTTGCGTGCGTGCATGTGTGTACTTGCGTGTGTGTGTGCATGCGCGCGTGTGTGTGTGCTGGGGGAGAAGGGGTGATAGGGGAGACGAATAATGGGGATGGAGAGATGGAGGGAAGGTCTTTTGTTTGTTGTTTTTTGTTTGTTTTGGGTGGGGGTGGGGGGGGGGGGGAGGTTGTTGTTTGTGTGAGTTTTTTTTTTCTTTGAGTGTTTTGTTTGTTATTGAGAAGGAAAAAGTGACGGAAATGTTGGGCCAAGAAGTGGGTTGTTGGGGAGCTATGGAGGAGGGGGAGGAGGGTTCCCTCCCTTCGCAAACAGTTGAAAGAATGGATTTCAGCTCATTTTTCGGCCAAACTAGCCTGGCAATAATAGAGACAGTCGCCAAATCTAATGTGTTCCATAGCCATCCTCCCACTTCGACCCCCTTACCCCCACCAAAGAATATTTTGGACGGTACACAGTATTGTCTAAATCCACCGTACCCTTCCCTATTCTTTTACCCAATGATATGAGAATCAAGATTCAAAAAAGGAGAGAAAGAAACGCGCGCGCGCGCGCACGCACGCATGCACACACACACACACACACACACACACACACACACACACAGAGGCCACACAACACACACACACACACACACACACACACACACAGCACAGCACAGCACAGCACAGCACAGTACAGTACACAAAACCACACCACACACACACGCGCGTGCGCTTGAAGTCTGGTCGTCCGGTCTTCAACACTGAACCACAGATTCGTTATCAGCTTAAAAGAATACTCCACCATAGCACAGAACTTTGACACTTAGCCATTTGAAGGAAAAGCTAGTCTTATTTCTTTTCTATCTGCATAAATTTGGATGCGATTTAGCAAAGTTCAAGGTCACAGGGGTCAACTGAAAAGTGCAAAAATGCCACTGGCATTCTTTGGGAAAAAAAACAACAACAAAAAAAAACACCAACGAAAACACCTCCATATGAGAACTTTAACCTGATAAAAACATAAACCTTACGTGTAAGTGAAAAGAGGTTCCCGTTTCCCGTGAGCTCAGGTATGGGCAACCTATTGCAAACGTCAAGGTCATACAATTTTGAAAACTTGATTGTTATACAGATGCATAGGCTATGCATAAAGCAAACAGGCTAAGTGTGTGTGTGTGTGTGTGTGTGTGTGTGTGTGTGTGTGTGTGTGTGACCGTCATGTTTGTGGGCGTGGACACTGACCAGCTCTTCGTCTCTCCCCTCAGCACAGAGAGAACTGGCAGATTAGGCCTATATATTTTCCGATTCTGAAAAGAAAAGTAAAGAACGGACATTTTTTCTTGCAAAGAAACAAAACTTTCTCTGAGAATTTCTTTTCACCGTGTCAGAGCTTGATTCAGTTCTGTTCGCCATGATCCTTGCTCCTGTGTACTTCTGACATTCTTCTACCTTTGCAGCCTCCATGTCGTTCCACGTACAGGCTTTGTCATTGACAAAAGACATACGTTGTAGAAATCACTTTAAAAAAAAGAAGAAGTAAGGGTGGGGTGGGTGGTGGGTGGTAAGAATGAAGTGTTTGCCTTAATTACGACGCTACACGGACGGCGGCTTCTGTCAGTGTCTTACAAACAGCATCCAGTCTTTGCACATTGATCGGAACTGAAGCTTGATTTAAAACAGATGTCGTTCAAGGTATGGTAATGTTGCTGAACGCCCAGCCGACCACAAAGGGCCATATCAGGGCTGTCACCGTGTTCAAGTGAACTGACAAGGTCATTAAAAAGAAATTAAAAAAAAAAAAAGCTCATTTGTACAATTTTCGTCAGTTCTTTGCCGATCCCGAAATTCGTCTGGACAAATCCACCATTCCAGCTGTGAAAGAAGCCAAATTTCTATGTGTTATTCTTGATCAAAAACTCAACTTTAAAAGTCACACCCAACACTTAAAACTGTTCGTCAAAAAGCACAGAACATTCTAAGAGTTGTAGCACACACGGATTGGGGCGCTGATAAGAAAACTCCATCTTTACAGGGGCTCTGATCCGCTTCAGAGTGGACTACGGGGTGTGTAGTCTACGGCTTGGTCAGACCTTACCTGAAAAGTCTCGATCCTATCCACCATCAAGGGCTTCGACTCTGTTTGGGTGCATTCCGCACCACCCCTGTTTACAGCCTGTACGCTGAGGCAGGAGAACCATCCCTCTCAAATCGTTGGCTGAAACTTACCATGAATACTATTTGAATCTATCCTCTGAACCCCCAAACCCTGCATATGACTGTTTTTTTTTAACCCCAAGTTTCAAAAGAAATTCGATGACCATCCTGGTTCCATCCCATCCCTGGGAAATAGTATTTTTCCCCATTTGAACATTGCACATAATTATAGACTTTGAGTTGTGTGTGATTTTTCCAAGTTTCCTGATGGCCCACAATGGACTTTGTTTTCTTCAGAGATCCGGTTGGATTTAGCCTCGTACCGAACAGACTCCACTAGCCCTTTCGCGTCCAAGTCCTTTTTTTTTTTTTTTTTGCCGAACTATGTTCCAAGTGTGCATCCTTCACAATAATTTTCACCGACGGTTCCAAATCTGAGGAGGGGGTTGCCTCTGCTGTGTATTGTGCAATAAGTCATCCTCGGAGATGTTCCAAACACATTCCCACCGACAGCTCCGTTTACACTGCTGAGTTGACAGCCTTGGTCCTGACTCTTGAAATGGTTGCTAAATCCAAACAAAGATTTCCTCGTGTGTCGTTTTGTCGGACTCCCTTTCTGCACTGGAGGCCATTGCGGCCGTAACCTCAAGCACCCTCAGCTGCTAAAGTTATTTGAACTGTACACCTCTCTGAAATCAGATGGATATAACATAGTTTTTGCATGGGTTCCCAGCTATGTGGGTATTCGAGGCAATGAAATGGTTGATGAACTTGCAAAGAGTGCCACAAAGAAAAAGTTAAGCAGATTGTCTATCCCTCACATGATCTGAAACCCAAACCCCAGGCTTACGTCAAAGACCTCTGGCAAGAGAAATGGGACTCGCAGGCGGATAACAATCTATTTAAAATCCGCCCACACCTAAAAGAATTTTTACCATTTTCCAAGTGGCCGTAAAGAAGAAACACTTTTGTGCCGTTTGCATACAGGCCACTCGTTTTACACCCATTCTGATCTTTTAAAAGTGAAGAAGATCCGTGTTGCATTCCATGTTATGTAGGCCTACCACTCACAGTGAAAGATATCCGTTTAGAGTGTTGGGACTTGCATGATGTGAGACATAAACACTTTACAGCAGACTCCATGAAAACCTTATTCAGAGGATGTCCCACCTGATGTGATCTTTGAATATCTGAGGGCGATTAACATTTGTTCTCTAATCTAAGATTTTATGAAGGAAAGGTTTTTAACAAAATTTCCGGTGTGTTTTTGTAAGGTACGATTTAAAGTGTTGTGTAAGTGAGATTTTTTGCCTTTTTAAGAAAAATGACTTGTGGTTTAACTTCAACGCAGTGACAGCCTTGATGTGGCGCTTTGTGGTCGACTGGGCTATGAGCGACATTACCATTACCATTCACACAACTCTTTAAAAAATACAGCTTTTGAAGACACACCAGAATTTTTCCTCCAACTTCTGTGCCACCTCAGTAGCAGTGCACTCACGCCGCTCATTCCAACACCCCGTCCACAGCCACAGCCCGGTCGGTCCGGCCGCAGCCCTGGCATCGGCAATATACAGGGAGCAGTCAATGTCAAGTCGTCAAGAGGCAACCCACCGAAGAAGACACTGCATGCTGCCAAGTCACTTCGGTGGTGTTCAGTGGCGCCTGTTCTGATCTGACATACGCAGGACACCACCTGCTAAGCCCCCCCCCCCCCCCCCCCCCCCCCCACTGACGACAATAATAGCTTAGTCACGGACGGCGTGATGTAGCACTCCCTTCGGAGGGTGCCACCACGTCCTTCGAACGATAGCCCCCTTGGACTCGCCAATACCGGTGACCCCGACGCAACCAAACCAAGGCCACAGACGTGGAGAGGACATCGAAATTGAGATCACCATGTGAGCAGGGCATGAGGGCCTCAGAATTTGAGACTTTTTAAAAATTTTAATGCTGATCGATGAGAATGAAGAGAACTATAAAATAGGCACTCTGGCTCACCCACCTCCGCCAGCTCCAACCGGCTGAAGCCGGTTTCGCTGTTGCTCCGCCGGCTTACCCAGAGTGCCTATTTTATAGTTCTCTAATAGTAAACACTTTACAAACATACATAATGTGTAGGATTATCTGTTTTTAACACTAATTTAGAAAACTTTTGAGACTTAAGTTTTTGCTTAATCCTTCGTTTTTCTTGATCGTTTTCAATAACATCATTTTCACGCATACATTCATCAAATGCGTCTCTATCTTTCATGTGGAATAAAACCACTGTCTTTAATTGCTCTCTAAAGTCTTTTTAAAACTGAGTTATATTTTTGACATAAAATCCACACACTTATCCCAGCATGTCTTCCATGAAAGCTAGTTTTGATAAAGTGTTTCTTTTTTTGACTATATCCTTTTCTGCCGAACAATCATCTAATAAATAATGTCTGCGTTCCCTCAAACAGTTTAAAAAAATGTTCTAAACACTCACTCAGTTTATTGCTAGGGTCAACTAAATAGATTTTATCATCCGTCCATATAAACCTTCTATCGTGATATGCTTTGTTCCATTTAAGTGTCGGACAGAAAATTACAATATGATCAAAATTATAACTATAAACTGTTTGTAATAGGTCGAGGACAAATATTGTTTTTCCACAACCAGTCTGTCCACAAATCAATGAACAATGAGGGGTTTTTGTCATAAAGTTTAACATCGGCATTGACACCAAAGTTGTCTGCTCCATAGTTTTAAAACAGAATTTAATCTAATCCAGTTATTGTTTTTATCATACTCTCTGTCAAAACTTGTTCAGTATAATAAAAACCTATAAGGTCCAAATGTGTAAGATTAATCCGTTCAGTTCTGTAAGATCGTTTCTATTTAGACTAATATCAATTTTGTTGCTTGTTGTCATGACCTTAATATCTCGCCATTGTAAAGAACAACGACAGTAACTTTAAGTTTGTCAACGTCTAAGTTTTGCCAGCTAATAAGAATTCCTTTCATAAGATTGTCACTGACGCCCAGAGCTCCATTTCTCGCCTCATCTTTTAAGACAGAAATTTTAAATATCATTGTGAAACGTGTCTCCTAATTTTGTGCGTGGAATGAACTGTAATTTTGTAGAAGCTTTCTTTAAAACCGATTCTCTTCTGTGGAGGATGTACTGTTTGTCCCCAAAACGGCTTTATTTCAATCTCTTTCCGACTGTTGTCCTCTGGCATAAGACTTACATGTAAAGGGCCAGAGTTCAATGCTTTTCTGAAACTTTTTTGACGGTCAAAAAATGTAAATGGGCTTAAGAATTCAAATTTTTATGTCCCATTCTAAATATGGTTCTAAGTGCCATTTGTTGTCAGTTTTTCGAATATTTTATATTCATACTGACCCGCATTATTTGCTTCTACATTGCGTAGTTGTTCTAGTTTAGGAAACCTTTTGTTGTCGTCAACCTCTTTGCGCTTATAATAACCATCTTTAGTGTACTCAAAACCATATAAAGTGCCTATCTCACCGTTTTGTTCAAAGTCCTCAACGTCTGCAAGGTCTTTTAATTCTAAAGTTACACACCTCTCAGGCGCTAATGTGACCCCCGAATCGTCTGGTCCACGTGACATTTTTTAAAAACAACGTATTATTTTATTTCTAAAACAATGTGCAGGTTATCACATTTCACGACTTTCCCTGTTTTATCTGTGATCTTTATATTAAATGATCTGACCCTCCACAAGCTAATCTTTTAAACT
Source organism: Conus canariensis (assembly GCA_033310375.1). NCBI lineage: Eukaryota > Metazoa > Mollusca > Gastropoda > Neogastropoda > Conidae > Conus > Conus canariensis. The sequence continues at coordinate 5,218,810 of CM065726.1, forward strand.
GTAAATTAGGGAATTGTATAATTTCATAATCGCAATATGCAGCTTTCCCTGATGGAAGAGCTCTTAAAACAGTTGAGGGCCTTCCATCATATAAGTTTTCATCAGTGCTCAGCTCGTCCAAATGAACATAGAGTAATGAATGTAATGCAAGATCGAGCGGGTTTTCTCCCTCATAAGTAGTTTTATCTGATGTAACTCTAAAACCATGATTGTCAGTTGCAAAGCCTAACATTTTAGCTAGCTCTACATCAAAAAGGTAATGGTCTACTTCTTCTTCAGGTTTGAATGTCAACATTATTTTCAAATTTGCATTGTTAAGTTTGAGAGTAATGTCGAAGTTACTCATTGCTTCTTTTAGCGAGCAAAACCCGTAATAACCATCAGGTATGGTTAACTGGCTAACTAAGTTTCCTCTATTATCAAATTTTTTAATCTTATTATTCTCCTTGGATTCAGTTATATTAAACCATACGACTTTGTAAAAAATTTCATGGAGTGCGACCCTTTGGGTTCCGCAGTTATTATCAATAGCATATTCTAAAAACGAAGGACTGTCTTGAGTTGTTATTGTTACAAACATTTTTAAAACAAATTTAAAAATGAGTGCATTCAAATATACTAATGCAAAATTTTCTGTTGGACCGCAATACAGTCCTAAAGATATAAAACTGATACCCTCGACATTTCTGTGACTCAGACTGACGCCTTTCAAGTAAAGGTTAGTACTCCATTGGATCGTTATCTTAACCCTCCTATTAAAAACGACTACATCCCGAAAGTGTGGTTCAGTCATCCGATGCAGTTTTATCAGAACCAGTTAAACTTTGCTGTGTTTTGCGCATCAACTGGGTGTGGAGTGTCGTATGCTGATCATTTAAATCATCCTGATCCTTTGGTGAGGTCAGTGTATAGATTTCATTTTTATTACACCTTCAGACGTATTTTATCTGAACTGCAAGCACCATTACCAAATGACAAAAGTTTAATCCATTCAGCAACAGAATAGATTACAAGGCTTTTGAAAGGATCTGTAACGAATTTGATATTGACCCAAAGACAGACTTTAGACAAAAGTTGGATCTTAATCATGGTTTAGGCACTCTTTATTATTGGGGCGTGCATAGAAAGTAAACTATGATTGGAATCCTCCTTACACATCTTTCTCTTCAGGCACAACTGTTCACCTCGGGTCCATAGAGCAAGAGCATAAAACAGCATGGACAACATTTATTTTGGATACTTCTAAGGGTCTAACAAAAGCGGGAATAGAACGAATAAACGACTCCATTCGTACTTATGTTTGGTGTTTGCTAGGTTCGCAAGCACAAACGAGATCAAACATAATTGATCCTTCTACTGGCTTTGACGCCCAAAAACAATATTTAGCAAATTTAGAGGATTCTATTAATTCTGCAATTGATTTGCCTTCAAGTATTAAAAGGTACCAAAATGTTTTGCAATACGCAAGATCGAAAGTAGACTTTGCTGTTGGCACTGGTTTATACATGCTGCCTTCTGACCTCAGACTCCAGATAGGAACAATAATAAACTATAATAATGAAATCCTTGTGGCTGGTAAAGAAGAGAAGGTCGGAAAAAACGACATAAATTCTAAGCCAGCAATAGCAATAAAAAAAAGAATCCCCACCAATCCCCAAGGCCCCAAAACCCCATCCAATACTCCCCTCAAAACCCCACCCCCAACCAATCCCCATGGTGAATAAAAGCGACCCCATGAATATGAAAAGACGGCACTTGTTATTGGATTAACTGCCCTAGGATTACTTGGTCTTTATCTTACTATAAAGTAACCCAACTATTAAGACAACTAATGACCATAAGTGCTCGGCCATAAAGCCAACTACTTTGCTTGCAGTAGACAAAAGCCAGCTAACGATCCCCCCTATTATACCAGGCAAAGAATCTATTGCCTTACTGGCTAATTTTTTTAGTAAGTTTGCAAGGTGATCGAGTTGTTTTTTTATCCATGATTTATCAGGTGGAGGAGATGGTGGTCCTGGTGGCACTGCTCCCCACCACCGCCGCCTGTAATAGCCAACACCAGTGTACTTATTGCAAATCCTAAGGCTGTTATAACGCTCGCTAATGTGACACCTTGCTCTCTAAACAGTGTTCTTATTCGTTCTGCTAACGTTGTGTCTTCATATAAAATTCTTTGGATAGTTTCTCTTATTCTGCTCACTTGAGTTCGTAATTGTTCTCGGTTATTAGACAACACTTCTAGTCTTGCTGATCTCTCTTGTTCAAGATCTTTTAGTCTTTGCGTTATTCTTTCTTTAACACCAGGTCCTAAGTTGTGGTCATCAGCCTCAACTAGTTTTTCTTTTTCTCTTTTTATATGCTCATCTAGTTCACCCAGTTTTGCTAAATTGTTTGTTAACTCACCCCTGATGCTTCTTAAAGCATGATCAAGGGCTGTTATTTCTCTCATAGGTAGCGGCGGATCGTGCATAGTTTTTAATGCTGTTTCTTCTGAAAAACTGGTTTCTGCTTGTATTATTTCGTCTGCTGTTGGGTTTAAATCTTTAAGGGGTATGTTTTGAATTTGGTTTTCTGTTGGGAGTTTTTGTAGTGTGTTTTGAAGTTTAGCAACTGCTTCCCTATCTAATTTTGGTTTAGTAATGCCAAGGCGATTTTGTTCGCTCACACTGAGCCTTTGTCTAATTGTACTCTTTTTTAAAAACTTTGATGAGTCTGGTTTAGTTGTAAGCTGAACAAGTTGTCCTTCGTCGTTTCTCACAAACAAATGGTCATCTTTTGTTTCAAAATCATTAGGGTCTATAAAATCAGGAGGTTCTTGACCTAAACTTTCATAAAATGATTTGACCTTACTTTCTGTTAATTCACGCCGCAATGATTGTAATGGATGTGACAAAGGTGTCATTTCACTCATGTCGTCTCCAGGATCAAAAACATCATAATCTTCAATGCCTGCCATGTTTTTAAATAATTAACTTTTTATTTTGTTTTATAAAAAAAATGTCACAAGCATATGGTTCGATTCTTGACCCGCATAGAAGACTGAAAGAGCCCTTTGGCGTGAAGGGAAATAAACAGAATATTATTGTTCCAAATAATCCATCTACTATTGATTCAGATCAAATTCTAACTGTTAAATTTCCAGACCTAGGAGCAGATGAAGTGATTGTGCCGGGATCTGCACGACTTACTTTCAAAATAGAACTAGAATCAGCAACAGACGAAAACAGGACAGTAGTTCAGAATCTGGGACGGGCAATCGTTAAGAAAATTTCTATAAAACTTGAGGGGCAAGAAATATTTTCTTTACACAATGCAGACATATTTCTAATCTATTGTGATCTATGGCTAACCGATAATGAAAGGGCCGATCTTGCGTTTCAAGGAATCGAAAATAACGAAGCACTAAAACACAGAATAGATGCCGAAGATGCTAAAGCCGGCAACAAGTATGAAGCTGTAAGTTTTGCTTATGGAAATCGCTTTTCCATACCCTTAGATTTTGAGTTGTTAAAAGCGCATGCGCCATACTTTCAAGGAGCATTAAAAGACAGATTGTCATATGAACTAACTTTTAATGAATACAAACGTGTCATTAAATCTACAGACTCTAACGCAAAGTACAGCATTTTCGACATCTCGTTAGAGTTTGACATTGTTAGCAACCCTAACTTAGCAAGGCTGATTGAGCAACACAATATCAGTCAAAATTAGCAATATATTACGAAAGAGTGATTCATCATACTAAATATCCTAAAAGCAGGGCAGACACAATATGGAACTTTAGTTTTAGTGCTACAGCAAGATCCCTTAAAGGTATTTTATTGCTGTGTGAAGATGAAGAACCATTCAAAAGACAAAGTGAAAAGTTTATCAATCCTAAAATAACGAAAGTACAATGTTCAATTGAGGGTAGTCCTAACCAAGTCTACGGTAGCGGGCTTAAACCTTATCATCATTTTGATGAAATAAGAAAATTGTTTGGAGGCGGGAGGTGTAGAAATCCAACAGTAGACCTTGTGTCTAAAGATCTACACCTTCACAGTGTTAGACTTGATGAATATTTAACAACGAAATATGGTTTATGGATTGACCTTAGGTCAACAGAAGATAATCAGTTGCATGGGAGTGGGAGAACAGTTAAAGACGTAATAAACATTCAAATTGATAAAGAAAAAGAGAGTGATAAACCACTTAATGTACATTTGTTTTTAATATATGATGCGCAGCTGAATATTCAAGATAACAGATTAAAAGATATCCAATACTAAATTATTTTTATTTTTAAAAAGCATGTCTGTTACGACTTATCCAAAAGTGCCCAAAGAAGAGAACTCTGTTGCTGTAGACATAAAAACTTTCAGATTAACAAACATAACACAAATGCAAACCCAACTAGAGCAGGACCTTTCAAAATACAGCAAAACCAAACGAAGGTATTCTGCTGTCTTTAATGCTGTTACATATGTTAATACTGGAGCATCGGCGGTTAGTGCTTTAACAGCAGGAACAAGTGTAGGTCTCTTAGCAACAGGCGTAGGTGCACCGGTAGCTATACCTCTAGGTGGTTTGTCTTTAACTCTTGGCCTGTGTTCATTGGCTGTAAGTGCTGTCAGCAAAAAAATAAAAGCTAAACTCCAAAAGCACACAGCTATGGTTCAACTAATAACAGCTAAACTTAGTTCCTTCAAACTGACAATAAATAAAGCACTTGCTGACTCAAACATCACGGATGAAGAATTTAGTCGCCTACAGGCTGATTTTGAGGACTACAAAAGACAAAAGTTTGATCTTCAAAGAAAGGCAAGAGCAACTTTTTCTCAACAACCAGACACCGACCAGATAAAAAAGGAATGTTTAAAAAAAGTAAACGAAACATTAAACTCTGTTCTAAACAGCTCACATTAACAACCCCAAAGGGCGTTTATACTTTAGTTTATGAGTCCAAGCACAAAAAGACCGTTGATATTGATTCTGATTAAGTATTTTTTTTTAATTTAAATAAATATTTTGAGTTAGAAAAGAAGCTCAACATGGATAAGATATATGAAGGTTCAGATGAATTGTTTGAAGCAATGCTCGAGGAAGAGCGTTTGTCAAGAGCACTAAATGAGATTGATTTAGAAGTTATTAATCCAAAAAACGTGCGGGAAAGCGTTGTACACGCTATTTCTCAAGTTCCAAGTAAACTAACAATAAACCCTCCAGTTAAAGTAAGGTTAGTTGTTTTAATCGACTATATAACAATAAATGAAGAAAATCTAGAAGTCTGGGTCTCAACTAAACAGCAGACTATTCTTTCCTCTAATGACTTAACACCTGGTTGGGCAGACCAGCTGCTTACACAGTTTGATGTGGCCGCTGAAGAAACCAAAATGAGAGGCTCTGGCTGGTCAGAGGGTAAAGTCTTAGAGATCAGATTAAAACAGGCTAAGTATGAGCCGATTGTTGGCAAGGCTTACATTCCACTACCTCCATCATTAGTTGCAAAACGAGCAGTTCTAAACATAAAGAATTCAGACAACAAATGTTTTATGTGGTGCGTTCTTGCTAGGCTGCATGTATTCCGCAAAAACGCAGAGAGAGTGTCTAACTATGAACCTTACATCAATGATCTTAACTTTAGAGGAATATCCTTTCCTGTTAGTGTAAATCAGATTGATCAGTTTGAAGAACAAAACAAACCAATAACTGTTAATATCTACATATGGGATGAGGAAACAAATCTACAGCCGATTAAAGTGTCCAAGAACAGTCCAACGATTGGCGAACCAGACAAAAATCATGTTGACTTACTACTGATGTTTTCACCAACAGGGCTACCACATTACACATTGATACGCACAATGAGTAGATTACTAGTGCATACTACAAAACAACATAGCAAACAAGAATTCTGTAGAAAATGTTTAACAAGAATTCCATCTGTTAAAGCAGCAAGCGAACATGTAAAACATTGTATTAGCCCAGTTGACTGTGATACAGAACTAATTACGCCCGGAGAAGGCAGTAAAGTTAGTTTTAAGAACTGGAAACGGTTGCAAACTAGTCCATATGTTGTTTACGCAGACTTCGAATCACTCATTGTTCCTTATGAAGGACCAACCCCACAGAAACTTCCTAAAACAGTCTTAATGAGTAATCATCAGATTTGCTCATTTGCCTTCATCATTGTTAGGTCGGATGGCGCCCATTCAAAGCCAGAATTATACAGAGGACCAAATGCTGCAAAATACTTCTTAAAACGCATGCAGCAAGTGCGTAATGCCTGTTCTAATAATCTAAACTTATCTGAAATCATAATGACGCCTGAAGACCAACAACAGTATGACTCAGCCACTTCTTCTTCTTCCTCGTTCGCCATCCCGTTAGATGAGCAGCCCGGTGTCCTCGATGAAGGCTGCCGTCCGTCGCAGCTCCTCCAGGGTGCCATACAGCTTGGCTTCCACTGCTGTCGGTGTTGGCCAGTACTTTTTCTTTGTCTGACCACCGACCGCTTGGGGTGGGCCCCTTTGAGGCATAGGGCCCGGCTCCCGACCTCCCCGGCGGGTCTCCGAAGGTCGAGCGCCACATCGAAATTCTGTGGACTGCATCATCATGGAGGCGTATATGCGTGGTATCGTGGTTTAAGCTGCGCCAGTGGCCCGATACCTCCGTCTTCAGCTGGAGTTTTCTTTCGGGGTGCCTCACCCTTAGCTCATGGCCCGTGCGTCCTGCCCTGTGAGCACAGGGGGGATTGTTTCTCCGGGGATCCCACCCCGGGGCTAGAGGTTATACCGCGCCTCTTGACCGCATGATGAGCCCGTCATAGGACACATGGGGTATTTCAGTGAGGACAACAGTGCCACCTGTTGACCCATCCCGTCCTGATAGGAACATCGCCAGTTGGTCCGGGACTGCTTATTCTGCCAGGCAAGCCTGACTTATATCGCAGCTAACCCCCATATCTGAGGGCCATTCCCCTATCCGCCACCCGGGGACCCGCCGAGTTGGGGGTGGTCGCCCCACTACTGAATTGGAAGCAGCCTGGTCCCGGACTCAGCCACTCACTGTTGGATTTGTGGGGCGGCCTTGGTTGCCACCGCAGAGAATCCAACAGTAAGAGACCATGATCACATTAGTGGAAAGTTTAGAGGAGCAGCACATAACAAATGCAATCTTCAACTAAAGTTTGAACCAAAGACATGGAAGCTGCCTATATTCTTTCACAACTTGCGAGGTTACGACTCTCACCTTATAATGCAAGCAGTAACCAGCGACTTCAGGGTGTCATGCATTGCACAGTCATCAGAAAAGTACATGTGTTTCACTTTAAATAACATGTCTTTCTACGACTCTATGCAACACATGATGGGTTCATTAGAGTCACTGGCTATGTCCTTAAAGTCCTGCCCAATAACAGAAGAATATTTTGACCCAACTCTTGTTAGAAAGGGCGTTTACCCTTATGAGTACATGAACAGTTGGGAAAGGTTTGACGAAGATACACTTCCGCCTAAAGGCGCGTTCTTTTCTAGTCTCAGAGGAAAGGACATCAGTGATTCTGATTACCAGCATGCTCAAGATGCGTGGCAGAAGTTAGAGTGTAAAACGATGGGAGACTATCATGATTCCTATTTAATGGCGGATACCTGTTTGTTGGCGGACGTCTTTGAAAATTATAGGAAGACCTGCATGAAACATTACAGCCTGGATCCCGCGCATTACATTTCTGCGCCCGGGATGAGCTGGGACGCTTTCTTAAAATTTACTGGAGTACAAATTGATTTATTGTCTAACCTGCCAATGCTTCAGATGATTGAAAATGGATTGCGTGGGGGAATCAGTATGGCGTCGCACCATTACTGTAAAGCAAACAACAAATACTTGGACGACTATGATCCAAGTAAAAGGTCTAACTATCTCATGTATTTAGATGCAAACAATCTGTATGGATGGGCAATGGCGCAATCACTTCCATTACGCAACTTTAAAATGTACACAGACGGTGATACGAATAATATTCAAAAAGCATTAAAGTGGTTGGGCAGTTTGACGCCAGTGTGGATACATTCTAGATGTTGACTTAGAATATCCTCAGGAACTCCATGATTACCATAATGACTATCCATTAGCAGCAGAAAGTCTAAAGATGGCAAAAACAGAACCACCTAAACTTGTGCCTAATCTTCGAGGCAAAAAAAATTATGTCTGCCATTACAGGCTTCTACAATTTTATTTAAGACATGGTTTGAAGTTGACAGCTGTTCATCGTATAATTGCTTTTGATCAAGAACAGTTCATGAAACCATACATAATGAAGAACACTGATCTCAGAACTAAATCCACAGATGCTTCAGAAAAAGACTTTTTCAAGTTGATGAACAACAGCTGTTTTGGAAAGACTATGGAGAATCCGCACAAGCGTAAAGATGTTAGATTGGTCACCAGAGAGAACGATGCAATTAAGCTGGTGTCAAAACCTAATTATCAGGACTTCAGAAGATTTCATGATCAGCTTTTTGGCATAATGATGAAAAAAAAGAAAGTCAAATTGGATAAGCCCGTTTTTATTGGGTTTACTGTTTTAGAATTATCAAAGCTTTTGATGTTAGAATTTCTTTATGACTACTTTAAGCCCTTGTATCCAGAGTCCAGAGTTCTGTACACAGATACAGATTCCTTTGTAATCGACATCCCTACTGAAGATATCTATAAAGACATGGAATTAGAAGTAGCTAAAGGGCATGCGGGATGGTACGACACATCTGATTACCCTAAAGATTCGCCTTTGCATTCAGATATTAACAAGAAGGTTTTAGGTAAGATGAAGGATGAATTATCTGGAGGTGTGATCAAGGAGTTTGTTGGTTTGAGGTCGAAAATGTACAGTCTTTCAAGCCAAAAAAAAGTTGTTAAAAAAGCAAAGGGAATATCTCGTAGTGTTGTGCAGTCAAGCATAACCCATGACAACTACAAAGAAGCATTGTTTGGCAATAAGACTTTTCATCATGACAATTACAAGCTGCGATCTAATCTGCATGAGATTAACACAACAGTTGTAACAAAACGGTCTCTTGACCGCACTAACACAAAAAGAGTATTTGTTAATCCAGAGTTTTCATATGCAATTGGTCATTGGAGAATAGTATAATCATATGGGCTTATATTTTTCAGCAATCGCACGTTCAATTATATCATCATCTAATTTAGCAAAATTAATATTATTTATTAATGCTAGATGTGCTTTAATTTTTTTTGTCATTTCACAATATTCATGTTTCCATAAATCAAAATCAAAATAAAAGCTTTGGGGTTTAAAGCGATTGTCTGGCGATTGTTCTAGCCAGGGATTGTCAATCTTCTCAAATACTTCTTTAATGATATACTGATACTCAAATAAATCTTGCATTAATTTTAAAGACTTTTCCTTTGCCATTTCTGCCATTTCCCTTTGAGCTTCCATTTTAAACCCAAATGTATTTGCGTAGATTAAAACAGTTCGTTAAGCTTAACTATATCATCACCCAATTCAACCAAATTATTATCCATTACTGCTAAATGCGCTCGAATTTTTTTAATATATTCTTGCTCCCAATCAAAATTTGAGGTTTTGTCTAGCATGGCATAATCAATCTTCTTAAATATTAGTCTAATAGCAACATTATAATCAAATATTTTTCGCATTATTTCTAAGGACTCTTCCTTCACCATTCTTGCTTCCAGTGCCATTTTACGTAAGGATTCTTCCTTTTCCATTCTTGCCGCCATTTTAATTTAAATTAAAAAATAATTAAGCGACTGGAACTGTGTCTGGAGGGATTATCTGCAGTTCTTCCTTCACAAAAGATCTTCGGGGGGCTGGTCGTTTTGTTGTGTCAGTTTCTCGTAAATAATACACGGGTGGATTCATCTTTACAATTCTTTTTATTTCATATGAGTCAACACTCCAAACTGGATCGGTTGCCCTGATGCGGGTGTCCCCTTCTGCTTCTCCCGGTAAATAAAGGTACCTTACTTTCAAACCAAATGGTAATAGTTTGCTTGATGAACTGGCGTCTCCTTCAACAACATTTATTGTTTGTTTTCTGATTGCTTGTACTGGTTTTAGACCTTTAAATTCTTCATTATTCATTGCGCGCAAAACTGAGGGCAGCCTTCTAACCCATTCTGTGTTGCGAGAATTGTCAATCAGCTCTCTGTGATACTGGTAGGAAAAAAGCCTTTCAGATAACTGTTGTTAAAGTTTTCAACCAAACCTGTGATCTGTGAACACCCGGAATGCCTCTTTTAATGGTAACTCTATGTTTTAACAATAATTGATTCACTTGTCCTTTAAATTCTTTTCCATCATTGACTTGAATCAAGCGAGGATAAGTTAAGGGTCCTCGTTGATATATCAGTTGTATAGCGACAGCAACAGCAGAAGCACTCTTTTGTGTTAATGGTTCAGCATCTTTGTATCTTGAAGCTATGTCAATGACTGTAAGTGCGTACTTAAATCTTTTTCGTCTAATCGTATCATGGGGTAAATATAGAAGATCCATTTGATGGGTGTCGTTCGGTATTGTGTTGACAAAGTGTGGTCTTTGTATTCGTTTAGGCGCTGGTAAATAAATTTGCCAAATCGCTTGTTTAGATAACCATTCTTTTGCTGTTTGTTCACTGACTCCCGCTGCTTGGCTAAGCTTTTTAATTGCTGTTATTCCCTTCCAATATCCTTTTGGAGAATAATAGATTTTGTACATTTTTATTCAGCCAATACTTTGTGCAACAAAATACACAGCGGTCATGCCAAAGACAATAAACAATATTTCTTGCATCTTTTGTTTTTCTGATGGTTGATAGTAATCGCTGAATTTTGGTGGGCGCAATGTTTCAACTTGTTTGCCTGTTACTAGAAAATATTCTTTTATTGCCTGGTCAACATCTTTAAATGTGTAAGCTGCATGTCCCTGTTGTTTAAGTCTGTCGTTAATAAAATCTAACTGCTCCATTCTTTGCTTTTCATAGGTGTCTTGTGCAGCAGCTAGTTGCTCCATAGCTCTGTTATGTCTTTTTCTCTCATTGTTATTTTGTAGTTTACTAAATGCGTAATTACTTCCGCTAAAAGCAAGCGCATTAACCACAGCGCCACCAATCATCATTACGAGTGAAGCCATTTTTATAAATGTATTTTTTTTAATTTTACATATTGATACTGTCTGGAATTATTCCTTGCTTAACTAGAAAATCTTTCGTAGCAAATGAAGCTGTAATAACAGCAATCAGCTTTGCTGAGTCTTCAAAGTCTAGTTTGCCAAGATCTGCTGGTTTTATTTTTAACAGGCTTTTACCAAGCATTGTGTATCCTACATTTAGGCCTCCAATAACAGCAGAATGGTATACAAGGTTAGTAATAGTTTTTTCGGCGCTCATTTTTAAAAATAAAATAATATTTATTTATTAATAAAACATGAACTGCGATGATTTACTTCCTGAACTTACGAATGATCAAGTTGATGACCAAGATATTATGCCCAAAAAGGAAAGGCTGTATTCTTTGGCAGCATGTGGAAAAACAAAACAGTACCTCGGAAATGAATTCAGCATAGAACAGATTCAACAAATGGCACCACAAGACATTGTAAAGTATCACAACAGGTATGAAGCGCAACTGGGGTCAAGAATGGTAAAAAGTGTTGGGCAAACGGTTCTTAGTTTGTACACTAAACTAGTTAGTAGATTTGCTCCCATTGATTCTGAACAAGATTTTATGTATGATTTAACACAGGATCCCGTTTTAACAAAGACATTAGAGTCTCTAGGATGTGATCTATATTACAGATTTGGAACATTGTTATCGCCATTAATCATGGGATTAATTACTTTTAATCATATAGATTTTGTTTCCCTTCAAAATGACCGAGCCAGAAAATCAGCAGAATCAGAAAACATTGAATCAGGTGGAGAAAGTGACCAGTAAAAAGCCTCCTCATCCTGGGCGTGTTGCAGCAGGAAAAAAATTAGCAGAGTGGAACAAACAAAAAAAATTAATGTTGCAATCACAGAATATAACTCATAATGAAAACATAACACCGCCAACGCCAACAGTTGTTTCAATGCCAGCTGTAAATACACAAGTTGATTCAAGACCTACAACACCAAAGTCGTCATGGAATATTGAATTTAAAACAGTTGCCATTTTTGGCATCATTGCTGCTGGGGGTGGTTATTACGGTTATAAAATATATAAACAACGCCAGCAAAAACCAAAGCAGTCAAAAAAATCTCAACCACTAAATACAGAAGCCAAACAAAAAAGCATGCCAGAACCGCCAACAACAAAAGATCATTTTGATCCATTTCAGATGGAATAATATTTCAAGAACTTAATAAATAATTATAAGTGACTTGAATAAGAACTTGATAACGACTTCATGACGACTTGATGAAAACTTAAATAAGAACTTGATAAGAACTTGATGACGACTTAATAAGAACTTAATGACGACTTGATTAAGAACTAGATTAAGAACTTGGGGTAACTTGATTAAGAACTTGGGGTGACTTAATTAAGGACTTGGGGTAACTTAATTAAGGACTTGGGGTGACTTAATTAAGAACTTAATTAAGGACTTGGGGTGACTTAATTAAGGACTTGGGGTGACTTAATTAAGGACTTGGGGTGACTTAATTAAGGACTTGGGGTGAAAAGTGGAACTGGTAGGACCACTTGTCATTTGATATGTCAGCCACTTGCTTTGTGACTGAACAGGATGTGCGTGGGCGCTGCGTTGTCGGGCTGGCCTGCAACTACTAGTTAAGCGCGATGAAGAACAGAGAAAGAGGCAGCTCACGCTATAGCAAAGAACGTGTTAGCGCACGCCCGCGCCGCGAGCCCGGTGAGCGAAGAAACGCAGTAGGCGCGCGAGGCGTGTTTTATTGATTTTTAGGTCAGAACATAGGGAGACACACAGTTTGTAAACAGGACGCTCGGCCTGCTAACTTACTGCGTGTTGTCTTGGTCTTGCAAAAAAGCTGACAGTCAACCGACTGGTAGTACAGACTGTTTGGGGGGAACGCAGACACTATTTATTATAGATGATTGTTCGGCAGAAAAGGATATAGTCAAAAAAAGAAACACTTTATCAAAACTAGCTTTCAGTGGAAGACATGCTGGGATAAGTGTGTGGATTTTATGTCAAAAATATAACTCAGTTTTAAAAGACTTTAGAGAGCAATTAAAGACAGTGGTTTTATTCCACATGAAAGATAGAGACGCATTTGATGAATGTATGCGTGAAAATGATGTTATTGAAAACGATCAAGAAAAACGAAGGATTAAGCAAAAACTTAAGTCTCAAAAGTTTTCTAAATTAGTGTTAAAAACAGATAATCCTACACATTATGTATGTTTGTAAAGTGTTTACTATTAGAGAACTATAAAATAGGCACTCTGGGTAAGCCGGCGGAGCAACAGCGAAACCGGCTTCAGCCGGTTGGAGCTGGCGGAGGTGGGTGAGCCAGAGTGCCTATTTTATAGTTCTCTAATGAGGATGATAAAGATGATGCTACGGATTTCTATTTCGGTCCGAGACTGCATGACAGGGCTGTAAGCTTAATCTACGCTTCCTTTCATAATAATATCCCGGCGTCAACCAGGCCTGAGATAAGACCCAGCATGTTTATCAGGAAATTTGAACACTGTCACAGACCATCATAAGTGGGTAATATGATGGTACAATTTAACACCACGGGCATCTTAAGTCGATAACTGCTGGTCAGTTTCCCAACTGGGCCATAGCAACTCACTCTGGGTAGGATACAACACATAACACCACATGTGCGCTCACACACGTACTCTGTGTGTGTGTGTGTGTGTGTGTGTGTGTGTGTGTGTGTGTGTGTATGAGTGCGCGTGTGTGGTGCTTATGTGTGTGTGTGTGTGTGTGTGTGTGTGTATGTGTGTGTGTGTGTGAATGAGCGAGTGTACGAGTGCGCGTGTGTGGTGCTTTCTGCCCTCCCAAAAATGTTAACTGAAAAGCTGGGACAGGTGGGGAGGATCGGGGACAGGTCAGGCTGAGGTGAAGGAATTTGGGAAAACATCACGCCCACAATTCGGCAGATTCTGCTTTCCACATCTGTCAAAAACTACATTTTTGGAAGGCATGGAGAAGAGGGGGGGCGGGGGGGGGGGGGGGGGGGACACGGAGAGTGCTATCCTGAAGGAATGGGGTGGTGGTGTCAAGGGCTTTTGGGGGACTTCACTGCATTGCAAAATACATTTTTTTTTTTTTTTTTTTGCCAGCCAGGAAAGCGTTTTTGTTTTCGGTTCTGATGATTAACCTTGCTTCCGCTGTGTCCTTTGACATTTCTTGAGTTTGATCATCCATCATCCATAGAGTGTTCACAATCATCAAGTTGATTATTCTGACGCTTGAGGGGGCACACACACACACACACACACACACACACCACACACACACACACACACACAAGTTATTGCAGGAGGCTGCAAGCTTTTGACCTGGATAGGTGAAGAGAGTCTCTGATGTCACGGCGGTCTCTGTCAAGTTGTTGTTCCGCTCCTGGATGGTGCGCGGCAGGAACGAGTTCAGTCTGTAATCGCGGACACACTGGAGGCGGTTGGTTGGTGGGAGTGTGATCTTCAGTCACTGACTTTTCGGCCATATGTGCATTTAGAGAGATTCGCTGAGGTTCGGTCACACACACACACACACACATATATATATATATATATATATGAATCAGCAAATTTTAAAATGGAAAAAATCAACTTTAAACAATCCATCAAAAACATTCCGTTAGCTAAACCCCAGTGCTACATGAAGAAAATGATAGGACAAACGGAAAAATTCAAAAATATGAGATGGAAAGCTTTTTTCTCTTAAAACCCCAACGCTAAAAAAGAGGATAAAAATACATACGACTTCAAGTCATGGCGAGTACCACCAGCCATTGAAGAAATGAAAACATTTGAAGAAAAAATGAGAAGAATGTCAACCAACATAGAATTAAAAAAATCTAATAAATTCCAATCAGCATTAGAAAAGGAAATTAAACAAATTCAAAATGACAACAAAATATTTGTGAAGGCGGATAAAACCAATAACTTTTACAAAATAGAACCTGAAGAATACTCAAAACTCCTTGACAAAAATATCCAAAAAAATTAGAGAAAGGCTGACAAGGCTACATATGATCATATCAGAAAGAAAGAAAAGGAACTTGTACACCAAATGGACCTAAGTGACAGAGTAGAGACCACAGCAGCTAGAGAAGCCTTTATTACACTTAAAGACCACAAACCCAATTTCTTGAACAACCCAACATGTAGATTGATAAACCCTTCCAAATCTGAACTAGGGAAAATTAGTAAAAAAATCTTAGAGAAAACCATAAAAAACATAAAAGAAAACACTGAACTCAATCTCTGGAAAAACACATATGAAGTAATACAATGGTTCAAAAAACTCAATAAACAAGAAAATACAGTTTTTATAACATTTGACGTAGTAGATTTCTACCCATCTACAGATGAAAAGCTACTAACTAAAGCTATAAAATTTGCCAACAAGTACACAAAAATATCAGGGTCAGAAATGGAAATCATTTTCCACACAAAGAAAACTTTACTGCACAGTAAAAATGAAACCTGGATTAAGAACACAAGCAGGAATTCAACTTTCGATGTCACAATGGGATCATATGATGGTGCCGAAACTTGCGAACTTGTCGGACTATTCATGTTATCCAACATTAAAAAAAAACTTGGAAAACAAACTGGACTGTACAGGGATGACGGCCTTGCCGCTCTGAATGACAACCCTAGGAATATTGAAAATAAGAAAAAAGAATTGTGTAAAATTTTCCACAACCAAAACTTAAAAATCACAATAGAAGCAAACAAAAAGATAGTGAACTATTTAGACATAACGTTAGACCTCAACCAACACACATATAAACCATACAAGAAACCAAATGACACGCCTGTTTATGTAAACATCAAAAGCAATCACCCACCCTCCATACTGAAAACAATACCCAAAAGCATAAATAAAAGACTATCCAATTTGTCATGTAACGAAACAGTATTCAACAATGCTACAGCTGAATACCAAGAGGCGTTACATAAAAGTGGCTACAATTACAAACTACGATACGATCCAGACAATGACACAAAAAGATGCAGAAAGAACAGGAAAAGGAATATCATATGGTACAATCCCCCATATGATGCAAGAGTTCAAACAAATGTAGGGAAAGAATTCTTTAAAATCTTAACATCATCTCTCCCAAAAGACCATAAATTATTTAAGATATTCAACAAAAACAACATCAAATTATCATATTCATGTATGCCGAATCTAAAAAATGCCATCGATTCAGCAAACAAAATGAAAAAAAGCAGCACAGAGAAAAAGGAGGGTAACGAAAGGAAATCTTGTAACTGTACCAAAAAGAACAGTGTCCCCTAAGCAACAAATGCCTTTACAACAACATTGTGTACCAAGCCACTGTAACATCAGAGAACGCAAAAGAAACATGTAGGTATCACTGAAAACCAATTCAAAACTAGATACGCAAACCATAAACAATCATTCAACAAAGAAAGATACAAAAACCAAACAGAATTGAATAAATACATTTGGAAACTTAAAGATAAAAACATAGACTACAACATATCTTGGAAAATCTTAAAAAGAGCAGCACCATACAACATTTCAAAAAAATGTAATCTATGCCTTACAGAGAAATACATTATACTATGTAAACCGCAGTTGGCAACTCTAAATGTCAGAACAGAAATGGTTAACAATTGTAGACACAGATGGAAGTTCCTATCAGCGAATAAAACCAACACCTGAGAAACACATGTAGCACGGGAAAAAAACAACAGCAAACCAGCTAGCTATGTATATACGTGGCACTGGCAATACAAGCTCATCACATCCTGACGACCGCACAGCGTGAAACAAATTTGTAGATGGTTTTAGCAGCTTGATTATAACTTGCTTTTAATATAACAAATATATATATATATATATATATATATCAATATAGTTAACTAGCCTAAAACGATTCTAAAAGCGCTCAACCCCTTGGGGAGCAACAATTAAAACGAAGTATTAAAAAGGAATGTTAAAATCTCTACAAATTTGTTTCAAGCTTATTTTCTGGCTCTCTTCAGGATGATGTTTGGGTTGCCCACCGCCGGTGTTATATAGCGTGTGGGGCCCGGTTTCAGCTGTTTTCACGTGTGGGTTGGCTGCACGTGTTTTTTGAGATTGTCAGGTTGTTGTTCGGGGTGTATTCACTAACAACGATTTCCATTTATGCCTGCAGTTGTTTACTATTTCTGTTTTAGTGTTTAGGGTTGCTAAGTGTGGCTTGCATAGTATTAGCCATTTTTCAGTTAAACATAAGTTGCATCTTTTTGAAATGTTGCTGTATGGTGATGCCCCCTTTTTTTTTTTTTTTTTTAAAATTATTTTCCAGGATATATTGTAGTTTATTTTTGCGTCTTTAAGTTTCCAAATGTATTTGCTCAGTTCTGTTTGGTTTTTGTATTTTTCTTTATTAAATGACTGTTTGTGGTTTGCATATCTGGTTTTGAAGTGGTTTTCAGTAATCCCTATGTATGTTTCTTTTTCATTTTCTGATGTCACAGTGGCTTGGTATACAATATTGTTGTAAAGGCATTTATTGCTTAGGGGGCACTGCTCTTTTTTGGTGCAGTTGCAAGATTTCCTTTCTTCACCCTTCTTTGTTGTGTTGATTTTCATTTTGTTGGATGTATCAATTAGATTTTTGAGGTTAGGCATACATGAGTACGATAGTTTGACAGTGTTTTTGTTGAATATTTTAGACAGTTTGTGTTCTTTTGGGAACGAAGTTGTTAAGATTTTAAAGAATTCTTTCCCTATGTTTGTTTTGAGTTTCCCGTCGTATGGTGGGTTGTACCATATGATTTTTCTTTTCCTGTTTTTCTTACTTTTATTTATGTTGTTGTCTGGGTTGTATTGTAGTTTGTAATTGTATCCACTTTTTTGCAGTGCTTCTTGGTATTCTACTGCTGCGTTGTTGAATACAACGATTTCCAAACAACATTAAAAAAACCAAATAAAACAAATACAAAATGACAAAAAGATATTTGTGAAGGCTGATAAAACCAGTAATTACTACAAAATGGAACCTAAGGAATACTCCCAACTCCTTGACAAAAACATCCAGAAAAACTACAAAAAAGCCGACAAAAATACACATGACAATATCCGCATCAAAGAACAAGAACTTGTGCATTGCATAGACCTAAGTGACAGGGTAGAAACGACAGCAACAAAAGAAGCTTTTATAACACTCAAAGACCACAAGCCTAATTTTCACAACAACCCAACATGTAGACTAATAAACCCATCTAAATCTGAACTAGGCAAAATAAGCAAGAAAATTCTAGAAAAAATAATAAAGAACATAAAAACAAACTCTGAATACAACCTCTGGAAGAACACACACGAAGTTATCCAATGGTTCAAAAAACTCAATAAACAAAGCAATACAGTATTCATCACATTCGACATAGTAGACTTCTACCCATCCATAGATGAGGAACTACTCACCAAAGCTCTGAAATTTGCTAGTAACCACACAGACATAACAGGGTCAGAAATGGAAATCATCCTCCACACCAAGAAAACGTTACTGTACAGCAAAAACGAAACCTGGATCAAGAAAACAAAGAGCAACTCAACATTTGACGTAACCATGGGATCATATGATGGTGCAGAAACATGCGAACTGGTCGGACTATTCATACTATCCAACATCAAGAAACAACTTGGAAAACAAGTTGGGCTATACAGAGACGACGGCCTTGCTGCACTAACCAACAACCCAAGAACATTGAAAACAAGAAAAAAGGACTATGCAAAATCTTCCAAAACTACAACTTAAAAATCACCATTGAAGCAAACAAAAAGGTAGTGAACTACTTAGACATAACACTTGACCTCAACAACCACATATATAAACCATACAAGAAACCTAACGACACACCTATCTATGTAAACATCAAAAGCAACCATCCACCAACTGTATTAAAGACCATACCCAACGGCATAAACAAGAGACTATCAAATCTGTCATGCAACGAAAGAGTATTCAACAACGCAGCAGTAGAATACCAAGAAGCACTGCAAAAAAGTGGGTACAATTACAAACTACAATACAACCCAGACAACAACATAAATAAAAGTAAGAAAAACAGGAAAAGAAAAATCATATGGTACAACCCACCATACGACGGGAAACTCAAAACAAACATAGGGAAAGAATTCTTTAAAATCTTAACAACTTCGTTCCCAAAAGAACACAAACTGTCTAAAATATTCAACAAAAACACTGTCAAACTATCGTACTCATGTATGCCTAACCTCAAAAATCTAATTGATACATCCAACAAAATGAAAATCAACACAACAAAGTAGGGTGAAGAAAGGAAATCTTGCAACTGCACCAAAAAAGAGCAGTGCCCCTAAGCAATAAATGCCTTTACAACAATATTGTATACCAAGCCACTGTGACATCAGAAAATGAAAAAGAAACATACATAGGGATTACTGAAAACCACTTCAAAACCAGATATGCAAACCACAAACAGTCATTTAATAAAGAAAAATACAAAAACCAAACAGAACTGAGCAAATACATTTGGAAACTTAAAGACGCAAAAATAAACTACAATATATCCTGGAAAATAATAAAAAGGGCATCACCATACAGCAACATTTCAGAAAGATGCAACTTATTGTCATACTGTGCATAAATGCATGCCCGCACTCAGCCCAGCATTCACTCCGTGCACACGCAATCTCTCCAAACAACCAGAAGGCGCACTACGATACTCTTCTTCTCCCCCTCCTCTCCGGGGAATAATTTACTAAACAATAATCAATTTTCCATCATATTCAACTGGTTTGTTTTCAAGGAATTATTTTTCATTTCTCCTCTCCAGTGGAGGTACAATCATTCCACAGATCCACTAGTTGGACCAAATTTCATCTCATTATACATAATACTTCACAAATATATCTTTTACCGGTTTCTCCTCCTCACCGGAGAAACAATGTATATATTTTCAAAGACAAATCAAAAGATGGCTTAAAACATAGTAGTATCAACTGAGTTCATCAGGGGGGACAATTAAAAAATCATTTTGGGTCAACATGACAAATGCTTTCTTTTCTCACAACTGGTGCAGTCGTTGTCTTCTACAGCTCTGATTCTCCAACCCTGGAGACGATTAGGTGCTGCCGCAGCACTGTAGCCCAAATATTTGTGCGACTGCCTAACTGGTGCTGCCACAGCACTGGGAAGGGCTGAAACACGAATGAAGTCCGTGTAAGTAATCTATTTCAAAATCTGAATAATGATAAATTCTTTTCCCTTTTCCCTTTTTCTTAACTCTCTCTTTTTTTCTCTCCCCATCTGTCTATACCTCACCTGGTAATGGTGAATCGCAGGTGGAACTCGTTCTTCAGACAACCTGTCCGGTCAGTGTCCCCAAGCCATCTCCTTCCTATTCCTTATTTTTCCCTCCTGCGCTCTTTTTGAGTACACGTTCAGTGAGTACTCGTCTAACTCTACGCATTACCAGCCCATGGTTGCTGACCAATGGACAACGTCCGTCCATTCAACCAATGATCGCCCTACGTCTATAGCCACCAGCGACACCGATCACACTGGTCAGGCCATTCCAACTTTCTTTTCTTTTACCTTTCCTCTTCCCTACCTAGGGAAAATGCTTTATAACAAATAAGGGCGTACGCGACGGAACGTCACATGTCGCCATGTGAGGCTACATCACATGACACTTATGTTTAACTGAAAAATGGCTAATACTATGCAAGTCACACTTAGCAACCCTAAACACTAAAACAGAAATAGTAAACAACTGCAGGCATAAATGGAAATCGTTGTTAGTGAATACACCCCGAACAACAACCTGACAATCTCAAAAAACACGTGCAGCCAACCCACACGTGAAAACAGCTGAAACCGGGCCCCACACGCTATATAACACCGGCGGTGGGCAACCCAAACATCATCCTGAAGAGAGCCAGAAAATAAGCTTGAAACAAATTTGTAGAGATTTTAACATTCCTTTTTAATACTTCGTTATATATTATATATATATATATATATATATATATATATATATATTATATATTTAAAAATAATGCTCTCTTGTTGTCCTGAGCTCCGCACCCTGTAGAATTGACTGAGGTAGAAACCAGAAACGGTAAAACACAAGAAATAAAACAACAGTCTGTTCATGTCTCAGACTTGTATTTTAAACAAATTTTCGCTGTTAACAGCTTCGTCAGGCCAAGGTACAATGATAAAAGCCTCACATCAAGTTAAAAGGACAAACCGTTGATGGTGAACTCATATTCAGGTAAACCAGGTAAACCAGGTAAAAAGAGGTCAACAACTGCCGCCTGCAGGACATTATTCACTCCAATAGGGGGGTTAGAAAAGGGGAAAGTGGAAGTGGCAATGGGAGAAGGGGGTAGGGGAGAGGGGGATTGTAGGGCCGGGCGGGGGGGGGGGGGGGGGGTTTAAGTGCGGAAATTGTCGAACGAAAATTAAGGGAGTAGGGGGTAAGGGGATGGGGAGGCAGGATAGGGATAGAGTGAGGCGGAGGGAGATGGGAGGTAAAAAAAAAATAAAAAATAAAAAAAAAAAGGGGGGGGGGGGGGGGAGGGGGAGAACATTGGCACTATGAATGACAAATTTTCAGAGGTATAACAATTTTATTCAGCGGGAAAAAAAAAAAAAAAAAAAAAAATATGTGTATCGACGAGGGGAGGGGAGAGGGGGTGTGGGAGGGGGGAGATTGGGATAAAATCAGAAAGGGGGTGAAAAGGAAGGGCAGGGTGAAGGGTACTTTTAGATCATTTTACAGTATAGTTATTTCTTTTATGAACAGTTACACTTATAAGATAAAAATTGTTCCCAGTTTTAAACTGACAGGCATAAAAAGGCGGGACCAAATGTAAAATCCAAAGGAGCCTAAATACTGGTTATGTATAAAAGAAAATACACAAAGAAAATGGGGGACCGCGGCCCCACCATACCATCTCCCCTCTCCCACCTCTTCATGCAGCGAGGCCGTCATTTCTGTATAAACCGGCCTGTTTTCCAAGTTGTTTTTGGATGTTGGATAGCATGAATAGTCCGACTAGTTCACATGTTTCGGCACCATCATACGATCCCATGGTTACATCAAATGTGGAGTTTTTGCTCGTTTTTTTCATCCAAGTTTCATTTCTGCTATGGAGTAAGTTTTTTTTGGTGTGGAAAAATAATCTCCGGTCAGGCCGGTTTATACAGAGATGACGGCCTCGCTGCATTAAACAATAATCCAAGAACCATTGAAAACAAGAAAAAAGAATTATGTAAAATCTATATGTTGTACGTATGTCGCCACATTTACGTCCCATCAGCTGTTTAGAAAAAAAAAAGGAAAATTATGCGATTTTTTTTGGGTTAAAAACCTCAAAGTCACCGCCTCTACCTCACTCCACTTTTGGCATCAACCCGACACTTCTTCTTCTTCTTCGGGTTGAGCAGCCACAATCAACTTGCTGATAGGGGGGGGGGGGGGGGGGGGGGGGGGGGGGGGGGGGGGGGGGGGTGAGGGGGTGCCGTGACTTCCTGGTGGGGATGGGACTGCTGGTTGGTTGGTTCTACTCTCCTCTTGACAGCTGTGAGCTGCCAAGAGTGTCAGTAGCTGTAGCTTCCTCAGCTTCTTCGGCGGTAAGGGCGTTCCAGTCCCTGCTGGTCCGCGGGAAGAAGGAGAAGCGTCTGTAGTCTGTCCTGCACTGTATTTGTTTATACTGCTGGTCATGGCCTCTCCTCTTGCGGCATGGCGCTGACTGCAGCTTGCTGTGGTTAACTTGGACCTTGCCAGTGCGAATCTTCCGCAGCATGCTGATCCTTGCCTTCTTCCTGCGGTCCTGAAGTGATGGCCAGCCCAGGTAGTCCAGTTTGTTACTCACACTCGAGGTGTTATGGTAGCGGTTCAGAACGAAGTGCGCTGCACGCCGCTGTACTGCTTCGAGCTTGCTGATATTCCCCTGGGTGTGAGGGTCCCAGACTGAGCTGGCGTATTCAAGAATAGGTCTTACAAACGCAAGGTATGCCTTTTCCTTCAGTTCAGTTGAGCCGATTTTGAGGTTCCATCTCAGGAAGCCATGAGTCTTGGTGGCTTTTGTAGCAATAGCATCAATGTGGTGTTCCCAGTTCAGTTCCTTGTGGAGAGTGATGCCCAGATACTTTGATACTGTTACCTTCTCCAGGGTATGGCCATGTAGTTCATATGGAAAGTCCAGGGTGGTTCGGCGTCTGGTGACTGGGAGTGTGGTACATTTACCTGGATGGAACTGCATGTCCCAGCTTTCCTCCCACTCAGCAAGGTGGTCCAGGTCTTGTTGCAGCTGGGCTTGGTCTTCCTGGCAAGTGACCATGTTGTAGACGGCAGTGTCATCAGCAAACAGCCTTGACTTGGATGTGACAGTGTCCGGGAGATCGTTTATATAGGCCAGAAATAGGCAAGGGCCTAAGACTGACCCCTGGGGCACACCAGTTTTCACATCAGTGTAGGCTGACTGAGAACCCTCTACACCTACTGCCTGTCGTCTTTCCCAGAGGAAGGATTGGATCCAGCGGAGTACCTGTCCCCTGATGCCATACTGTTGGAGCTTTTGGAGCAGGAGGCTGTGGTTCACTTTATCAAAGGCCTTCGAAAAGTCCATGATAAGGATGTCTGTCTGCATACCTGCTTCCAAGTTGTCTACCAGCTCATCAACCAGTTCTAGGAGTTGGGTCTCACAGGATCTCTGTCTCCTGAACCCGTGCTGCTGCAGACAGAGGATGCCGTTTTTCTCGAAGTTTCCCATTGTTGAAGAAACAATGATATACTCCAATATCTTGCAGGGGATGCAGGTGAGGGAGACAGGCCTGTAATTCGCTGGATCATAGTGCTCTCCCTTCTTAAAGATCAGGGTGACATAGGCATCTTTCTAGTCAGACGGGACATTTCCAGTGTTCAGGGATGACGGATAGATGGTAGTGAGGGTAGGCGCTACTTCATCAGCCAGCTCTTTCAGGACGCGGGCACTGATCCCATCAGGTCCAGTTGCTTTCCTGGGGTTGAGCTTGGTCAGGATTCGCCGTACTTCTTCCTCAGAGATGTTGACTGTGTTGAGGGACGGAACATTGTGGTCTCTCATGTTACACTTGGCCTTGAACTCCTCGGATGTGTAGGTCTTGCCGTCACCAAAGACTGACTTGAACTGGTCATTCAGTGCTTCTGCCTTTGCCTTGGGATCCATCTTCAGTACACCGTTGACTTTCAGGGGGGTGACTCCAGCTGTTGACGACTTCTGGTTTCTGATGTAGGACCAGAAGCGTTTGTACTTAGGCGCATGCTCGGAGGGCTCCTCCGTCAGTGTACTGTTGACGTAGTCCCAGTAGGCTCGGCGGCTGTGGCGTTGAGCTGTTCTTCAGTGCTTCTTGACCTCTTCATGGTGTTTAGGGGAGCCTGTCTTCTTCCATTTCTGGTATGCTCAGTCACGTCTGTTATTGAGCCGGCGGATTTCTGGGGTGATCTAAGGCTGATAGGTCTTGCTGCTTGCCTGCTTGTGAGGAATGTATTCCTCTACTGCATTCAGCAACTGGGTCTTGAAGCAATCCCATAGCTGTTGAACTTGAACTTGAACTTGTAGGTGCTAGAGGCCTTAAGAGGCCTGTTCACCATTCTAAGTATGACATTGAGATGGATGAGGTGATTGAGGTGGATGCACCATCTTCTGACGACGCAAGGTGTTGACATCGCTGGCTATCCTTCCGGTTGCCTCTGTCAGTCCTGTCCAATCAGCTTTGTTGTAGAGAGGGATGCTTTTAGCCACAGGTCTCTTCCTCTGCATGCTGATGTTGAACTCGGCATAAATGATGTCATGGTCGGATGGTCCTGGAACAGCTTCAACGCGTGGAACTTGAGCTGGGGCGTTGGTGAAGAGAAGGTCCAGTGTGTTCTGAAGCCTCGTTGGGAACATCACCATCTGCTCTATCTGTATCTGTATCTGTCGGATTACGTTGCTGCATCCAGGAATCTGGCGTCGACGCAACGGGTGGGATGCGCAGCGAAAAAATGAGTGGCGTTGGACTTTGGCTACTGCCTAGGCCGTGATCGTTGGTGATGTCCAGCAACTTGTGATGGAGGTCGGCATATGGCGTTTTGGGCTTCAGAGACATCGTCGGCCAGTGAAAGCCTGGAGGATTTAGGTCCCCTGCAATGAGGAGCTGAGCGTTGGGGATACTGGCAGCTCTGATGACTGACGCCTCAAACTGAAGTAGACTCTCCCTGTCAGAGACTACACTGCGATAGTAACAGCAAAGGTACACTTCTACCCTCTTACACCGACAGCATTAAATCGTCTACTCAGGTCAAGCGCCTTTAGATTTGAAGGAGAAGCAACTCTTAATATTTAATACGAATTCTCCCCCTTCCCCCCCTCCCCCCCCCCCCCCAAGTCCTCCCCTCCCACCTTCCATCCAAATTGTTTCCTTTTTCCCACTTAACCCTAGACGCCACCGAAGTGGGCCAAAATGTGGCTAACGAACTCTTATCTCAGTAGGCCTACGTACCGTGCGTGGTCGTCTGTTAGAAAAGTAGGTACGGGGTGAAAAGTACGCCAACACTGCAGTGAAGAAAGTCACGCACATTGACGACTGCAGCTGTTGTCAAATACATCACATTCAACAAGATCAGGTGTGCCTTTTTACAATTTACCATGGAGTTAGAACTTAAAATGATTGAAAGTTAACATGTTACTCATGACAGTAGTGCAGGTTTTCAGCCTTATCATGTTACGGTCACAACCAACGCATAGATTATTCAGCAGATCCATGCAGAAAAACTTCGACAGCAAGGTGAAAAAACCTAACACTACTAACGAAAGAGCAATATTCAGCTTGCTCTCGCTTGTGGATTTTTTCACCCCAAAGGACTAGCTGTCCCTTGTGTTTCTTTTTTCACCCCAAGGGACCAGCTGTCCCATACTTGTGGATTTTTTCACCCCAAAGGACTAGCCGTCCCTTACCATAGCATATCATATCAGTGGCATCTTAGGCATTTCCAGCCTTTAGCCAGCTCAGTATGGATTATTATAAGGTTTTTGCAAAAAAATTTGTCTTTTACTCGCACTTTTATAAACCACAGTCATGTGAAAGGCCCCATGCACACACACTCCCCTCCCCCCCCTCCCCCCCTCTCAATTTTTTTAATGCTAAATATAAAAAAAACTACATCTGCAAACTGTTACAAACTACAGTATTTAGATAGTAGCATGGTTCCCTTGACAGATGTGTTTCTGGCAGCTTGGTCCAGTCCCTGATGGTGAGGAAAGGTAGGTCTTCCTGGTATTTTGCTAGACATTGGATCTGTTTCAGTTGATGAGGGTGTCTTCTGCTCTGCCGAGTTGGAGCCATGGTTTTGCTTTCAACTGTCTGGTTGCTAGTCATCTTGTGAAGCACGTCAGCCATGCCACCTGCCATAGCTGAAAATCTTGACAATGTTTGGAAGTGATTGACTTTAAATCTTGCAGCTGTTCTCAAGCTGTTGTCAATGCTACACTGAATGTATGGGTGCCATACTGTACGTGCATGTATTCAACTGAAGGGTGCTTGAGTGCTTAATAGATGACGTCCTTTAGGTAGCTCATGCTGGTTGAATGTTAGAAAGAGATAAAATGTGAGAGTGAATGTACTTGTGACCAGACTTTGCATCCAATGTCATAAGGATCTGCAACACTTGTTTTGTGTGTGTGTGTGTGTGTGTGTGTGTGTGTGTGTGTGTGTGTGTGTGTGTGAACTGCAGGGACTGCAACATTAGCTCTACCCGCAAAGCTGCATAGCTGACATAACATCCAGTTACGCACTTCCACTACCCTTCCCTCTCACCTCCCACCCTCCGCTATTCCCTGTTGTGTTTATAGTCAATACTGGCGCCCACAACATATTTATCCAGATCCAGATCCTGTTGACCACACCTGGTCATGTCATATGGCTGTCACCGTGCACGAACACATGCACAGGTACACACACAGGAACACACACACACACACACACACACACACACACACACCACACACACACCACACACACACACACACACACACACAATCACACTCACATACCTATGAATTAATTTATTTAAGATCTACCAAAATCGTGCTGCATATAGCAGACCTGTTCCCTTATGAGCTTTTAAAGTTTTATTATCCTTCCAATTGTCTTTAGGCATCACAAATGAACAAGCATTACATGTAGCTTTTCTCTTTTTCTTTTCTTTTTTACCTTTTTTTTCATAGCTTTTCGTTTATCAGAAAAAGGCAACAAATTGGAGTTGCGATCCAAACAGAGAAACTTTGGATTATGTGTGAATTTGCTTTCAATTTGGGCTGCTAAGGGAACACATAAAATGACACAGGCGTTGTGCCATATTCAGATGGCAGTATCAGAATTAGTGTTTAGTTCGGTTCATTGAACATTGGCACTGCTTACATTGCATGAATAGACCTTTGTTTCATTGAAACACTTGACTACTGCCAACTGTCGCAATACACACTTTTTTCCAGATGCTGATTATCTTACCATGCATTATTTCTGATTCTTGTGTATACTGTTGGTTTGTATTGTTCTGGCTTTAATCAATAACTGTTCATTGCCGTAGATGGAGGTGGATGACAGGCAGAAGCCTATTACTGAGAGACCCAATCCACTGTCAGCAAACATTGACATACTGTCTCCCATAGGTAAGTTATTCTATAATATAATGAATGAAGAGATACATAAATATGTACACATACACACATGCATGTGTAATGTCATGTGTGTGTATACACACACACACACACACATGCGCACACACATGCTTGCGCGCATGCACACACACACATACATGCATGCACGCACACACATGCACGCATGCTCACACACACACATGCACGCACACACACACACACGTGCGCAAGCACACACACAAATACCTACACGCACACATGCAAGCACACACACACACATGCAAGCACACACAACACACACACACACCCACACACACACACACACACACACCACACACACACACAGATATAAGAGCACAAATGCACATGTGTTTTTGTAATGCCTGCAGACATAGATGCATAACAGCGCCAGCACTATATGTGCATTATCTGTCAGTCTAACTATATGTATTTGTGTGTGTGTGTGTTCTTGTGTGTGTGTGTATGTGTGCATGTGTTTGTGCATTTCCTCATAGACCAGAAAAGCATTGTTTTGTGTGTGTGTATGTATGTGTGCATGTAAGCATGCACATCTACATCTGCATGCATTATGAGTTGGGGCAAAGAAAGTGCAAGAATGTTGAAGGTGCTTTCAGTTGACCTATATTTGATGACATGAATTTTCTAAAATGTCTCTGCTGGGAGAAAAATTAAAAAACAATATTGTACTTGGCAAAATAATTCATGAAGAACTATTCTGGTGGAATTAGCTCCTACAAAAGTACCACCCTCTCCTTCCATCTCTGCAAAATTGCACAGGCAGTTGAACAAAAGAAAAAAACCTGATACTGACATGCCTATTGATATCAGTCATGTCTTGGTCACTGGCCCCAAGCAGTCTCTGGCCTCATGACTTTGAAAGGTTGCCTAGAAGAGCAAAACTTGTGTTTTGATTTAAACACAGATGTTTATTGATTTTCATACTGTTTCAAGTGAATGAAAGGATATGGAATTTTTAGTTGTTACATGTAGTCGCCTCACTTCAGGATAGCTTGACCTTTATTGTTCAGGTTTTTTTTCTAAGGTCCTTTTGGCCTGTACACACACACACACACACACACACACACACACACACACACACACACACCACACACCCCTGCACACACACACACACACACACACACACACACACACACACACACCTGCACACACACACACACACACCTGCACACACACACACGCCTGCACACACACACACACACACACACACATTTGCCTTTGCTTGCACCTAGGATATTTGTCATTGCTTACTGTCTATTTGAGAAATAACACAAGACTCCCTCCTTTCCCCTCTCTCCACTGGCCAGACCCGGCCAAGTTACCAGTAAAAGTAATCTGTCAAATGAAAATGACAGAGCAACACTGGAATGCCTCACTAAAACATTTTCAACACAGAAACTGCTCTCCCCCACTTGCCCCCCCCCCCCTCTCTCTCTCTCTCCATCTAACCAGTGTACTTCATGAACAGTGCAAGAAAAGGGAGTCTTGACAGTCAATTCTCTACAGTCCATTCAGACACAAGGCCACTGTGTGGCACTTAACTAAATGGAATAAACACGATCATGTGACAGATTATGGCAAATTAAAATGCGCACACACACACACACACACACACACACACACACACACACACACACACACACACACAGAGTCACATATATGCATGCACACACAAAATGAAATATTTAATCTTCTCACAATTAAAAGTCATATTTGGTAATATTGAAAACTCTTTTACTGAACTGATTGTTCTTCCCTGACTAGAGGTTTTCTCACTTTCATTAGCTCCAGCTGGTCTGAAAGCCAGTTATGATTTATGCTGACCTGTTTTCTTTTATCCGCTTGACTTAGTCTGGGTGGTATTTTTTGCCTCCAGAAATAGTTTCAACTCTTCAAGCCTGTGATGAAGAAATCTTCAACGGGTGGCAAGATTTCCCTGTAAGTTTGTGCTGTGACAGCAGCACTTGTCACACTCTTATTGCTTAATAGTGTGATAGTTTGTGTATTGAATGTGTAGTTTGATATCAAGGCCTTTTAACGAACAGAACTTTGTGTGCTCATGCGCGCCTGTGTGTGTGTGTGTGTGTGTGTGTGTGTGTGTGTGTGTGTGTGTGTGTGTGTGTGTGAGTGAGTGTGCAGGTGTGTGCGTGCCTGTGCACACATATGTCGTGTGTGATTGGTGTCTGTTAATCTGATGTTTATTTAATTTTCTGCCATGACAGACATTTCGGTATGATTTCTACATGTATGTGAGTTTTTTTTTTTATTTTGAGGATTTCATTAATACAAATAATAGCTTGTTCATTGATCAGATTACTGTTCATTTTTAGTCACTTATGATGTTGTGTAGCTGTAAGTTTAAAGAATACTTTCACGTTTTCAAGAATATACATGGGTATGTTGGAGAATTTAAAACAGCAATGTTGGTGTTTATGGGGATGTCAGTAATATGAAAACACTTGTCTTACATTTTTAATCCTTTCTTTTTAAACATTGCAACAAAAGATGAAAGTGGATCAATATGTAGCTGGTTCCTAGTGTTTGGATAATTGCCATAAGTTATGAATTTAATGCGTTTTGCTGCAGCAGTGTGTGTGTGTGTGTGTGTGTGTGTGTGTGTGTGTGTGTGTGTGTGTGTGTGTGTTGTGTGTGTGTGTGGGTGTGTGTGTGTGTTGTGTGTGTGTGTGGGTGTGTGTGTGTGTGTGTGTGTAACAGCATGAACATATGTGCATGTCTCAGTGTGTGGTCTCTGGTCTGTGTGTGCATGTAAATCATTTCCTTCCGGATTTTTAAAATTTAATTGCAAAGTGAGGTGATTGCAGGTGGAAATCTGAACAGATCTTAAAAAGTTTAAGTAATACATTCACCAAGCATGAACAAATGAATCCCAAGACAAAACATGACATATTTCAACCTTGTAGGCCTTCTTCAGGCAAGATAAACAACACTCGGGACAATGAAAATTAAGAACGAGCTGTCACTTATCTCGCCAAAGTAGGTGCAAGAAGAAATACAACTCGGATTCAACGCCTATCTTGCAGTGAATTTGATGAGATAAGTGATTGCTTGTTCTTCATTTTTGTTGTCCTGAGTGTTGTTTATCTTGCCTGGAGAGGACCTAAGAGGTTGAACCACATTGTGTTTTGTTTTATGCTTCGTTTGTTCCTGTCTTTAACAACATGTTTTACAGGAACATTTTTTGTCTTTCTCTGTACAAGATGTTACAAAGACACCAAGCAAAGGACCCAGTTTGTAAAGATTTTCTGGAAGCTGTTATGGTGAGGTTCCAGTGTATAACAAATAAAAATTTGAGCTGTTCCAGCTTACTGATTCTCAGGATTGAAACACTGTTACCATGTGATCACTCCAGGGCATCTTCAATGAAAGGATTCAAAGGAACCTGTTGCAGATCATTGATATTGCTGTCAGCATCATTAAGGTTTGTTGAAGATGTGTTGTTGTTTTTTTCAGTGGAAAAACATTTTAACATTTTTTAAAACTGCCCATTTAATCATACAAATAAAAAAAAGTAAGTTACTGATGAAAGCCTCTTAGTTATTGCTGTGGGTTTTTTTATGTTAAGGTATGGTAATTTGTTCAGTTCCACCCATCTTGTCCCCCTCTCTGCAGCACACCAACAACTCTGACCCTTTCCTCTGTCTACCACCATCACCACCCCTTCCCCAGTCCTACCCTCTCCTTATCCACTCCTACCCCTTTTCACCTAACCCACACCCCCCATGTCCATTACACACATACATCTCAAAAGAGATAGATAAAGCACAATAAAAATGTCAACTATGGTTCACATATTGATTGAAAACTGAGAATGCTCAAATAATTAGGCTTTAGACTTTTCATTCCCTTCACTCTACCCATCCGCTACTTCTTCCTCTTAATTGTTTAATAGTGTTGATTTTGAAAAAAGAAAAGGCGTATATTTATTGAGTATAAACAGTTGGATACCATTCCCTCATAATGGCAGTGACACAGAAATGACTGTTGCTGATTAGAAATGTAAACAAGTACATTCCCTCATAATGGCAGTGACACAGAAATGACTGTTGCTGATTAGAAACATAAACAAGTACATTCCCTCATAATGGCAGTGACACAGAAATGACTGTTGCTGATTAGAAACATAAACAAGTACATTCCCTCATAATGGCAGTGACACAGAAATGACTTGCTGATTAGAAACGTAAACAAGTACATTCCCTCATAATGGCAGTGACACAGAAATGACTGTTGCTGATTAGAAACGTAAACAAGTACATTCCCTCATAATGGCAGTGACACAGAAATGACTTGCTGATTAGAAACATAAACAAGTACATTCCCTCATAATGGCAGTGACACAGAAATGACTTGCTGATTAGAAACATAAACAAGTACAAGGATGTGCAGTTCAGGACCAAGGAAGATGTTTCAGAATCAACACCACTGTGAGTGGATGTAGTTTATGGCTTCCCAATCTGTCAACCTTTTTTTCGGTCATATTGATGATAATAGTTTTATCTTGCAATGCCCGAGGTATTGTTGATAATAGTTTTATCAGGCAAAGTGTCCCCGTAAACCAACTTCATTGCATCGCAGTTATGATTCTAATAATTGTTATTTCATTTTCTCTAAAATTTAGGGCTTTTTGTGGCTCAAGTACACCCATGCATGTTTGAGAGAGAGAGAGAGAGAGAGAGAGAGAGAGAGTGTGTGTGTGTGTGTGTGTGTGTGTGTGTGCGTGTGAGTGTGTGCACACGTGTGTGTGTGAATATGTGTGTGTGTGTTTGTGTGTGTGTGTGTCTGTCTGTGTGTTGTGCGCATGCACATGTTTGTGTGTGTGTGTGTGTGTGTGTGTGTGTGTGTGTGAAGAGTTGTAACAAACTAAAAGAGTTTATCAATAGTTCATTGTTGAAAGACACCAATTATATAGAAGACATAAACCAAGTAATTCAAACAGTTATTGAGGAATATGCAGCTCTACCATATTGTCGCTGTGGGTTGGCCCAGATTCCTAAATCAGAAATCCAGTTTGTTATTTCTGATCAACTTTTTTTGGATACATTACTTATGAAAATTCGAGGCAAAACTATATCATACGCAACGATGAAGAAACGGAAGGACAGAGAAAAACAGAAACATCTTGAAAGTAATATTTCTTTACTTGAAAAGAAAGTGGTATTATCTGAAGAAGAAAGATGTGAACTTGAAAGTTATAAACAAGAGTTGATTACACTTCGGGAAAAGAAGATGGAAGGTGTGTTGCTGCGTTCAAGGGCGAGATGGGTCGCAGAAGGGGAAAAAATAACCAATTATTTTTGTGGACTTGAAAAACGAAATTACGTTTGTAATAATATTACGAAACTTACGCTGGATAATGGATCTATTTTAAGTGACAGTGATGAAATTGCCGAAGAAGTTAATAAGTTCTATCAAAAATTATATTCTAAAAGAGATATTGAATCTTGTGAAATTCTAGATTTAGTAAATAATTTACCAGTATTAACTGAGAGTCAGGTAACTTCTTTGGAAGGCAAAATTACTTTAGAAGAAGCCGGTATTGCCCTTAAACACATGCGTAATATGAAAAGTCCTGGCAGCGACGGCTTCACAGCAGAATTCTTCAAATGTTTCTGGTTACAACTTGGTCCATATATTGTAAGAGCGTTAAACGATGGATTCGATAGAAATGAACTATCTTCGACACAAAAAGAAGGCATTATCGTATGCATTCCAAAGGGTGACAAGCCCAAAGACCGAATCAAAAATTGGAGACCAATTTCACTTTTGAACACTGTGTATAAAATAGGATCCACATGTATAGCCAACCGATTAAAATGTGTGCTTCCCTCTATCATCAATGAAGACCAGACTGGTTTTATTCCAAACAGGTATTTGGGAGATAACATTCGTCTTATTTATGATATACTTGATTATATGATTATATCCAAAAAACCTGGGATACTTTTATGTTTAGACTTTGAAAAAGCGTTTGACAGTGTTAGCTATGATTTCATGTTTAAGGTATTACATGCCTTTGGCTTTGGTCCAAGTTTTTGTCAATGGATAAAAACATTCTACACAAATGTTAAGTCAGCTGTTTCAGTTAATGGAAAACTAGCCGGTTGGTTTCCTGTTGAGAGAGGATGTCGCCAAGGGGATCCAATCTCGCCATATTTATTTGTTATTTGTGTTGAAATCTTAGCAAACATGATTAGACAAAATGAAGACATAAAAGGAATTAAAATAGCTAATACTGAGAATAAAATATCACAGTATGCAGATGATACTGAACTTTTACAAGAAGGCGATCGAAAATCATTCGAAGAATCGATTATGGTTCTTGAAAAATTCGGAAGAGTGTCTGGACTCTTACTAAATGCGGAAAAAACGAATGCAGTATGGTTAGGAAGTAAACGAAACTCGCCCGTTAAGTATATGCCACATTTAAATATCAAATGGAACCCTCCTAAATTTAAAATTTTAGGTATCTGGTTTACGAGTGATTTAAAAAATTGTGAAACTATGAATCTCGAAGAAAAATTTGCAGAGATAAAAACATTGTACAAAACTTGGCTAAAAAGGCAGATAACACCTCTTGGCAGAGTTGCAGTACTTAAATCCCTGATCTTATCAAAACTAACCCATCTATGGATGTTACTACCAAACCCACCAGACTACATAATTGATGAAATTCAGAAATTTACATTTAAGTTTGTATGGGGTAAAAAGAGAGATAAAATTAAGCGAAAAACATCTGTAAAAAGTATACAGCATGGGGGTATAGGAATACCAAACATATGGAAGCAAATAAATGCATTAAAATTAACTTGGATTCGGAAACTTTCATCAAGTAACCATTGTTGGAAAAAAATACTCTTCTCATTATATTACAAGGCAGAAATTATTCATAAATTAGGTGCTGATTTGTCTGGGCAGGATAAGTTAAACAATTTCTGGAGAGATGTATTCAAAGCATATAAAGAACTAGATGAGATTGTTTGTGTCAAAACTGCAGATGAATTCTGTTTAGAGCCTTTATTTTGTAATAGGAACTTGATGATTGGGGGCAGATCTAAATTTTATAAAAACTGGATAGAAAATGGTGTATTCTGCGTACGGAATCTTTTAGACGAAAATGGTGATTTTTTGAGTTTCCATTCCTTTGTTGATAGGTATAACATCAATACAGATTT
>CM065726.1:5258892-5381392 GCA_033310375.1 Conus canariensis
CCCTGCAGTGAGGGTCACTACCTTTCTGGCCAACATCCATGAGTACAAACATCCATAGTGATGGTCATCTGACTTCCCACCACTGATGCATGACATCTATCAGCAGTGGTATCTACCTGTCTGGCCACACCAGTGTCGACAATCCAAGCAAGTGGCCCTGACCTGCCCACCCGCAGTACAGACAATCCACAGCAAGTGTCACTGACCTTCCCGCCACAGCCAGAGTACAGAACAACCACAGTGAGTGGTCATTTGACCTGTCTGGCCACAACCAGATACAGACAATCCACAGCAGTTGGTCACTGACCTGTCCGGCCACAGCCAGAGCACAGACAATCCACAGTGAGTGGTCATCTGACCTGTCCCACCACAACCAAGTACAGACAATCCACAGTGAGTGGTCATCTGACCTGTCTGACCACAGCCAGAGTACAGACAATCCACAGCAAGTGGTCACCTGACCTGTCCACCACAGCCAGAGTACAGACAATCCACAGAAGAGGTCACTGACCTGTCTGACCACAGTCAGAGTACAGACAATCCACAGCAAGTGGTCACCTGACCTGTCTGGCCACAGCCAGAGTACAGACAATCCACAGCAAGTGGTCATCTGACCTTTCTGGCCACAGCCAGAGTACAGACAATCCACAGCGAGTGGTCATCTGACCTGTCCCGCCACAGCCAGAATACAGACAGTCCACAGCATTGGTCACCTGACCTGTCTGGCCACAGCCAGAGCACAGACAATCCACAGTGACTGTACTGACCACCACACAACACAGTACAGACAATCCACAGCTGTGGTCCACCGACTGTTGACCAAGCCAAGTACAGACAATCCACAGCAGTGGTCACCTGACCTGTCCACCACAGCCAGGTACAGATCATCACGCTGGAAGCAGTCTGACCTCACAGCAAGTCAGAGTACGCACACCAGCAAGGTCACCTACCTGTCTGGCCACAGCCAGTCGCAAGCCAGCAGCCACAGACAATCCACAGTGAGTGGTCACCTGACCTGTCCCACCACAGCCAGAGTACAGACAATCCACAGTGAGTGGTCATCTGACCTGTCCCACCACAGCCAGAGTACAGACAATCCACAGCAGTGGTCATCTGACCTGTCCCACCACAGCCAGAGTACAGACAATCCACAGAGAGTGGTCATCTGACCTGTCCACCACAGCCAGAGTACAGACAATCCACAGCAAGTGGTCACTGACCTGTCTCCACAGCCAGAGTACAGACAATCCACAGGAGTGGTCATCTGACCTGTCTGGCCACAGCCAGAGTACAGACAATCCACAGCAGTGGTCACCTGACCTGTCCGCCACAGCCAGAGTACAGACAATCCACAGCGAGTGGTCATCTGACCTGTCTGCCACCAGCCAGAGTACAGACAATCCACAGCAAGTGGTCACTGACCTGTCCCACCACAGCCAGAGTACAGACAATCCACAGTCAGTGGTCATCTGACCTGTCCCACACAGCCAGAGCACAGACATCCACAGGAAGTGGTCACCTGACCTGTTGCCCACAAGCCAGAGACAGACAATCCACAGGAGTGGT
Source organism: Conus canariensis (assembly GCA_033310375.1). Classification (NCBI taxonomy): domain Eukaryota; kingdom Metazoa; phylum Mollusca; class Gastropoda; order Neogastropoda; family Conidae; genus Conus; species Conus canariensis. The sequence continues at coordinate 5,260,459 of CM065726.1, forward strand.
CATCTGACCTGTCCCACAGCCAGAGTACAGACAATCCACAGCATGGGTCATCTGACCTGCTGGCCACCAGCCAGAGTACAGACAATCCACAGCGAAGTGGTCATCTGACCTGTCTGGCCACAGCCAGAGTACAGACAATCCACAGCCAGTGGTCACTGACCTGTTGGCCACAGCCGAGGCACAGACAGTCCACAGGAGTGGTCATCTGACCTGTCCGGCCACAGCCAGAGCACAGACAATCCACAGCAGTGGTCACCTGACCTGTCCCACCACAGCCAGAGCACAGACAATCCACAGCGAGTGGTCATCTGACCTGTCGCCACAGCCAGAGTACAGACAATCCACAGCGAAGTGGTCATCTGACCTGTCCCACCACAGCCAGAGTACAGACAATGCACAAGCAGTGGTCATCTGACCTGTCCCATCACAGCCAGAGTACAGACAATCCACAGCGAGTGGTCATCTGACCTGTCTGGCCACAGCCAGAGCACAGACAGTCCACAGTGAGTGGTCATCTGACCTGTCTGGCCACAGCCAGAGTACAGACAATCCACAGCTGCAGTGGTCATCTGACCTGTCTGGCCACAGCCAGAGCACAGACAATCCACAGGAGTGGTCATCTGACCTGTCTGGCCACAGCCAGAGTACAGACAATCCACAGGCCAGTGGTCACCTGATCTGTCTGACCACAGCCAGAGCACAGACAGTCCACAGTGAGTGGTCATCTGACCTGTCTGGCCACAGCCAGAGCACAGACAATCCACAGTGAGTGGTCACCTGACCTGCCCCACCACAGCCAGAGTACAGACAATGCACAGGGAGTGGTCATCTGACCTGTCTGGCCACAGCCAGAGTACAGACAGTCCACAGCAAGTGGTCATCTGACCTGTCTGGCCACAGCCAGAGCACAGACAATCCACAGAGAGTGGTCATCTGACCTGTCTGGCCACAGCCAGAGCACAGACAGTCCACAGCGAGTGGTCACCTGACCTGTCTGGCCACAGCCAGAGCACAGACAATCCACAGCGAGTGGTCACCTGACCTGTCTGGCCACAGCCAGAGCACAGACAATCCACAGCGAGTGGTCATCTGACCTGTCTGGCCACAGCCAGAGCACAGACAGTCCACAGCGAGTGGTCACCTGACCTGTCTGGCCACAGCCAGTGCACAGACAATCCACAGCGAGTGGTCATCTGACCTGTCTGGCCACAGCCAGAGCACAGACAGTCCACAGCGAGTGGTCAGTGTCAAGTCATCATGAGGCAGCTCTCTGAAGATGAATCCAGATTATAACAGCGATATCAGTAGCTCTGTGTGCAGTGTAGACCAGTTGCATCTGATGGTTGCAGAACAGTCGTATCTTACTTTTTTTTCTGTCATTCTTTTATGTGCATCAGATGCAGAAAGGAGAAAAAGTTTACTTCTGTAACCTTTACTGCTTACTCTAAGCTACACCTGCTGTACAAAGATCGCAGAAGTGAGTCTGCATCTCATAATTCAAGTCAGATGTTAAGTTCAGGTGATTTTGTATACCACTGGGGTGGTTCTTTCACATTTACATTAAAACAGCAACAGAAAAAACAATTATCATACATAGTGTCATATTGAAAATTTTGAATAGTTTACACACTCACACACACACCAAACACACACCAAAAACAGTGTGTGTGCCTTACAGATTGTAAGGCAGAGGGGGAGGGGGGGGGGTTATATCATAGGTATGGATAAGGAATAATGTTACATATATTTATAAACAAATACACATAGCTGCCAATCCTATTTTTTTTAAAATTTTCCTAACTAGAAAGTATTCCTGAAATCCCAAATTTAGCGACAGAAATCCAGAATTTTAATCTTTTTGTTTAAATGTGGTGGTTGGAGGGATGTTTTTGAATAGGGATATTTAAGTATTGCAGAACAAAACCCAAATGACATTAGGTGGATGCTGGCATTTACCTGTATGGAAAATACATTTTCTTCATACTTACCTGTCCAAACAAATGCCTTATCTCCACTAGTTGTGGGACACACCACACGTCAGGATTCCCATAAAAAGATTAAAAGGTTGAGCGAGGGAGCTAGCTCCTTCTTAAACCATCAGGCAGGCAGGAGTAATCACCCTAAGTGAGTTCATACTTCGTTCACCCTTGCAGCCTGAATTTCGTTTTCTCCTTGCCCTTGGCGAGGAAATGCCCTCGACAGGACCTCTTGAGTTTGGTTTCCATCATGGCTTCTCCGAAGCAGTCATTTGAGTCTGCCTTCCCCTTTCAGGAGGAAAACACTTTGTCTTGGCCAATGGAGAAAATGCCAGGAATCTGTGCTTGTCTTCGTCATTACAGTTGTCATTGTCATGGAGCGCCATGGTTTCTTCTAACTCAGCTGGCATTTCTTCTCCTCCTCGTACTTCCAGAGCCTGCTCATTGGTCGGAAAGCTGTCTCCAACCTCTACCCTCATAAAACCTGCATCAGCAGCTCTGGCTGTTCTCCATTCCTTCCATGCAACTTGTGTGAGTGTTGGACTGATTCAACATGGCGCACGATGTTTGGCTCTACTGTTCAATGTCTTGACGGTCTGCCAATTTTGGCAAGGGCAGCGTCCAGCGCTACCTGGTTCATAGTATGGTCCCAGGTCCAGTGGAGACAGGCTAGCTTCTCCCCCCAGTGTGCTGTGCGCCCTCTACCCTGGGCAGTGTGTGATGAAGAGCGGTTGCAAGGTAGGCCTTGGTTGAGTCTGCCACCATGGTAATGCTACGTTTACACGGGATGCAACTAACTTGCAACCAAATTCAAATTTTGGTTGCAAGGCTGTACATGCGACTGGACGGTCTCCACAGGATGCAACCGGCGGCAACTTACGTGCAACTAACTAGGCTCCTCCCCTTTCTTTGGCAGTGGGGCCAAGCCAGACAGAAAAATCCGTGACACACGTGCCCCTTGCGTCATCAATTTCCTGTTGGAAACCGGCTGAGACGAGCGGCAAGCTGTGGCAACTGGCGGCGACCATTTTTTCGCAGTTTAGTTGCAAGGCCCTCCAAAAATTATCAGTCTGGGAGTGAAAATAAAATGAGCCTTGCGACCAAACATGCAACCAAAAATCGGGAAAATCCGTTGGTTTCTGAGACCGGCAGCGACGGGCCACAACCGGGGGCAACCAGTCTCCACCAGTCTCCGCCGGTTTCCAAGAGTTAGTCGCAAGTTGGTTGCAAGTTAGTTGCATCCCGTGTAAACGTAGCATAAGGCACTGGCTTGGAGAGCTACCAGAAAGGAGGGACTCCAAGAAGGGTTCAGTGTTCGGTGGCTTGGAGAGCTACTAGAGAGGAGCGACTCCAAGAAGGGTTAAGTGGCTTGGAGAGCTACCAGAAAGGAGGGACTCCAAGAAGGGTTCAGTGGCTTGGAGAGCTACCAGAAAGGAGGGACTCCAAGAAGGGTTCAGTGGCTTGGAGAGCTACCAGAGAGGAGGGACTCCAAGAAGGGTTCAGTGGCTTGGAGAGCTACCAGAGAGGAGGGACTCCAAGAAGGGTTCAGTGGCTTGGAGAGCTACCAGAGAGGAGGGACTCCAAGAAGGGTTCAGTGGCTTGGAGAGCTACCAGAAAGGAGGGACTCCAAGAAGGGTTCAGTGGCTTGGAGAGCTACCAGAAAGGAGCCACTCCAAGAGGGTTCATTGGTGCAGGAGGGCGAACCTACGGGTTTTACAAGCAGGGAGGACTGGGTGCGCTCTGACTGTCCATATGAAGGTATGCTCGATGTGTATGCAAGCGAACTGGAATCTGTCAAGCAAGGTGACAATGGTTTTTGTGCTGATGAATGTTATGATGATGATGATTCAGCCTATAGCTCAGAATTTTCTCTGGTTACAGTAGCAGTCAGCAATGCATGGCCTGTTGTGACTAGTACTCTTGCAAATTTCTTATTTTGATTCGTCCGCTCCCTTGTTGTGCTGGTCTGAACAAACCCTGTTGTTTTTTTTTTTAACAGTCTTGTGCTATGATTCCATTTCTTTTCTGCAAGTGTCCATGAGGGTGGTGTAGCATCTTGATGCTTTTTTGAAGCCCTTCTTGACTCTCACTTGACATGTTTCGGCAATCGGCAAGTGAGTGCCATGTGTCTGGAAAACATATTGACGTAACAGATTCACTTTTGCATTTACAGTACATGATCATCTGGATGCACACTGTTTGCTCTTATGCCTCTGTCTGCAGTAAAATTACGCAAACTCTTGTTTTTGAGACGCATTGTACAGAATTTGGAAATGGCAACCCCACATACTGTTTCAAAGATGCACTCTTGTGCGCACTCTCTCCTGCAGTCTCCTGTTGCTACCCGTTGCAGCATCCAGACCATGATCAATCTGGCCTCAGCAGCTAAAGAGCTCATGCTCTTGCCTCCATCTGCTCCCACTCCAGTGACCATTGAGCGACTTCCTGTCTCAGATGACATTAGAAGGGGATGTTCAATTGGCCTCCACTTTGTTTCCGTCCTTCTGCTCTGGCTGAACCTGGACTGTTGACATCAGGTCTCACTTACAACTCTGTGTTACTGCAGACTAATTGTGCTATAACTCTTTCGGGAGTTCAGTGGTCTTTGGGAAGACTGGAGCTCCGAGTGCATAAATCCGGAAATGTGGGCAGTATTCCTAGCTCTTTGCAATTGGTCTCAAGCCTTGAGGAACAAGATTGTGACAGTGTGCTTAACAATTTGACAGTGGTCATACATCCAAGGGGAGATCCAAGGGGGTACCACTATAGACCATTTATTGATCAAGCTGAATGTACTAGGGGACACTTTGTCCTGGAAGGTCAGGTGTTCCCATCAGAGTAGATGCTCAACAAGAGTGCCTTCCATTCCATATGTCAGTGTCTGGGATCTCTCATGTGGACCTATTTGTGACTAAATTGAACAATTAGCTTCTGCTCTTTGTTTCACCTGTACCAGATCTTCAGGCGCTTAACTGTGGGAGGGATGTTTGCTGAGATGTTTACCCTGTCTCCACTCATACCAGCAGTACTCAAAAAAGTGTCCAGTAGAAATGCCTGGTGGTACTTTTCTTTTCAGTGAAATGGATGAAGAGTTGATCGACCTTCTAGTATCTTTGCTGGTGAAGGTCCCTGGCACTCTGCTTTCTCGCAAAGATCTCTTCTCCAGCCCAGGATGGCGAGGTGGCAAATGGATCCAGCGTCCCTCTGTCTCCACTCCAGTGTGGTATCAGGCAACACCAATCTGAGCAGAGACATTTCCATCCTCAATGCATAGAGAAGTTCTTGCTGCCTAATCAGGCAACACCAATCTGAGCAGAGACATTTCCACACTGTGTAAATAGAGAAGGTCTTGGCTGGCTAATAGGGATCCAGTCTGGTATCAGGCAACACCGATCTGAGCAGAGACGTTTCCACCCTCTATGCATAGAGAAAGTCTTGGCTGGCTAATGGGAATCCATTCTGAAGTGTACGACAGTAAGTGGAGAATCTTTGCAAAGTGGGGCTCACGGGCTGGTGTATCCCTGGCGGTGGCTGCAGTTGAGGACGTCCTGGAGTATCTGGCCTGGGAAATTTTGAACCCACTGCTGAATGCTTAAGACCTGTTTTCTGGTCACTCTGCCTTTGGCTTGCCAGGATCAGTGAGGTCCATGCCCTCTCCCGGGATCCAGAGTCCTTGAAGTGGCATGATGATGGCTCGGTCACGTTACCCACATGCCTTACTTTTCAAGCAAAGATTGCAAAACCCGAAGAGCGGTCCCTGACAGTTACCTTGCATCTGTTGGCCCCGAGTGGTCCCTGACAGTTGCCTTACCTGTATTGGCCTCGAGTGGTCCCTGACAGTTACCTTGCCTCTGTTGGCCTCGAGTGGTCCCTGACAGTTACCTTGCCTCTGTTGGCCTCGAGTGGTCCCTGACAGTTACCTTGCCTCTGTTGGCCTCGAGTGGTCCCTGACAGTTACCTTGCCTCTGTTGGCCTCGAGTGGTCCCTGACAGTTACCTTGCCTCTGTTGGCCTCGAGTGGTCCCTGACAGTTACCTTGCCTCTGATGGCCCTGAGTGGTCCCTGACAGTTACCTTGCCTCTGTTGGCCTCGAGTGGTCCCTGACAGTTACCTTGCCTCTGTTGGCCCCGAGTGGTCCCTGACAGTTACCTTGCCTCTGTTGGCCTCGAGTGGTCCCTGACAGTTACCTTGCCTCTGTTGGCCCCGAGTGGTCCCTGACAGTTACCTTGCCTCTGTTGGCCCGAGTGGTCCCTGACAGTTACCTTGCCTCTGTTGGCCCGGAGTGGTCCCTGACAGTTACCTTGCCTCTGTTGGCCCCGAGTGGTCCCTGACAGTTACCTTGCCTCTGTTGGCCCGGAGTGGTCCCTGACAGTTACCTTGCCTCTGTTGGCCCCGAGTGGTCCCTGACAGTTACCTTGCCTCTGTTGGCCCCTTTGTCGTCCTGTTCCAGGTGCAGAAATATGAAGGTGGAGCAGGTTAACTGTCCTGTCAGAGCACTGAAAGTTGATCTTCAGAGGGCAGAGTGGGGTTCCTGTGACTTGTGCCTATGGCATGACAGGCTGGGTGCCGCTGCGAAACCTCAGACAGTAAGCACCTGTTTTAGGCAGGTCATGTGCCAGGCTTACATCTATGACCAGAAACCTCTTCCCCTCAGACAGTAAGCACCTGTTTTAGGCAGGTCATGTGCCAGGCTTACATCTATGACCAGAAACCTCTTCCCCTCAGACAGTAAGCACCTGTTTTAGGCAGGTCATGTGCCAGGCTTACATCTATGACCAGAAACCTCTTCCCCTCAGACAGTAAGCACCTGTTTAGGCTGGTCATGTGCCAGGCTTACATCTATGACCAGAAACCTCTTCCCCCAGAGAGGATATATACCAAGAGGCTGTTTGGCTACCATCATTCTTCTTCTTCCTGAGTTGATTTTGTGTAAATTTTATTGGTATTTTCATCATTGTTGTTGTTGTTGTTGATTTTTTTTCTTTCTGGTTAGAGTTATTAGTCAGTGGTTGCCAGTTAAAGAATATGTCGGACTTGATTTGTGTTGCAAATATATAATGTATTTTGTTGTAATTTTTCTTTACACTTTTGCTGCACCTTTTTTTCCAGAAATATTCCTACTGAAAAATGGAACAAGACCTCTTTAGAAGGTAAAACAAAATTCTTTTAACATGATTTGATTTGGCATATTTTCTTTTTGATTCCTGTTTTTGTATGTGTGTGTATTATGTGCGACACCCGTAGCTGTACCAGAATAGACGCCCAGAGCGCAACTCCATATTCTTCCGAGACTGAAGGATGCCTACTAGGTATCGGTATTATGGTATGATCTGATGAAAATAATTAAGATTTGGTTTGTTTGGATTATGTATGTATGTATGTATGCATGTATGTTTGTATGTATGTATTTGTTGGTAATGCCTCTGGTGAAAACAGGTACAATGATTTGAGATAGGAACTCAGCAGTATGAGTGAAGTGACAGCTTGATAATTTTCAGGTTGCTGAAGTATAACTTTTATTGGCTTTACTGATTCAAAATGAAACCAAGACAGTCTTAAGTTGTACAAAAGATATCAAATTACTTTGCGATATTTGAATATTTAGTTTACATGTGACAGATACAAAAATACAGATAGGAAGGCTCAATAAATAACACAATGACATTTAGGTAGTTTTACACATGGTATACATATCTGTAAATATCACCAAAAGTAGAACCATAAAACATGCTGCTTTGGAGGTGGAACATCCAGACAGATTCAGAAACAGAAACTAACATGTCTGGCTCAAAGTCATTTGACAATCTTGGAACATGGGAACAGTCCACCATAAACTGTTGTGGGGTTCTGCTTGTTGCTGTGGTTTGCTGTGTCCATGAGACTGTCCCACTTGGGGCGACAGATAAGCAGAAGATTCACCTCAGCTCAAGATGTGCCTACCTATCAGTCATTTATGGAGGTACTGCAGTTGTCACTAAGTCCCACCCAAAATCTTCACTGGCTGTCTTTCCATTAGTCACCTAGTGGAGATGGTATTGCAGTTGTCACTAAGACCCACCCAAAATCTTCACTGGCTGTCTTTCCATAGTCACCTAGTGGAGATGGTATTGCAGTTGTCATTGAATCCCACCCAGAGGCCTCCCTGGCTGTCTTTCCAGCAGTCATTTTGTGGAGATTTCCTTCAGCTGCATTTGGATCCCACCCAAGTCTTGTGTGGCTGTCTTTCCATTACTTGTTTTGTGGAGATTTTTCTTTTTTATATTGTAGTTACCTTTGAGTCCCACCCAGAGTCTCCTATGGTTCTCTTATGGTTGTCTTTTGATCAGTTATCTTGTGGAAACATTGCAGTTGTCAGTAAATCCCATGTTACTGAGACCCACCCAAAGTTTCACTGGCTGTATTTTGATTACTTATTTTGTAGAGGTGTTATCGCATTTCTCATTGAATCTCATCCAAGTCTCCTATTGCTGTCTTTTCAATAGTCTTCTTGTGTACATGTGACCAAAGTGATCAGTGAGTCTCACAAAGTTTCCTTTGGCTGGTTGTCTTTCCATTAGTCATCTTGTGAAGGTGTTATTGCAGTTAGTCATTTAGTCTGCCCACACTGTTCACATGTTGTTTTCCCATTAGTCATCTTGTGAAGGTATTATTGCAGTTAGTCATTTAGTCTACCCAGACTATTCACAGGTTGTCTTTCCATTAGTCATCTTGTGAAGGTATTATTGCAGTTAGCCATTTAGTCTACCCAAAGTCTTCACAGGTTGTCTTTCCATTAGTCATCTTGTGAAGGTATTATTGCAGTTAGTCATTTAGTCTACCCAAATTCTTCACAGGTTGTCTTTCCATTAGTCATCTTGTGAAGGTATTATTGCAGTTAGTCATTTAGTCTACCCAAACTCTTCACAGGTTGTCTTTCCATTAGTCATCTTGTGAAGGTATTATTGCAGTTAGTCATTTAGTCTACCCAAATTCTTCACAGGTTGTCTTTCCATTAGTTGTCTTGTGGAGATGTTATTGCAGTTGTTTTTGAGTTGCACCCTAAACCTCCTTTGGTATCTTTCCAGTAATAATCTTCTGGAAATGTTACTGTAGTGGTCAATGAATCCCATTTGAAGTCACTGGCAGTCTTTTCATCGGTTACTGTGTGGAGAGTTATTGCAGTTGTTGAGTCAAACCCAGAGTCTCCACAAGGCTTCTTTCCATTAGTCATCCTGTGGAAAAGTTTTTGCTGTTGTCGTCGAGTCTCACCCAAAGTGTCAGTTGATTGTGATGTCCTTTACCTCCACCATTCTGAGGCCGTGGCAATCTGGTGTGTTTGAAGGCATTCACTCTGTCTGTCTGTAAACAGTAATTCCAAGAGAAAAGAATCACCTAGACTCACTGAAGCAGTCATTTTAGTTTAAGTAAATTTATTTTTAATTTGCAGTAAATGACAAGATTTGAACAACAACACGCAAAAGCTTACAGTGTGTTCAAATGCTTCTAAAAAGCAATCTTGATAAATTTTGCAAGATAACAAAAAGATATTGACTAATTCTTTAGTCTCATTTGTAGAGTTAATTAACTTGTAATGTAGAATGATGCACCTTGATTTCTTATGCCAAGGTACTCTTCTCTTTGCTGACTGGCTTTTTGCCAATAACTTTACACGTGTCATGACATGCCTCAGTGCTGACTGGCTTTGTGCCAATAGCTTTGAATGTGTCATGACTTGCCTTAGTGCTGACTGGCTTTGTGCCAATAATTTTACATGTCATGACTTGCCTCAATGCTGACTGGCTTTGTGCCAATAGCTTTGAATGTGTCATGACTTACCTCAGTGCTGACTGGCTTTGTGCCAATAGCTTTGAATGTGTCATGACTTGCCTCAGTGCTGACTGGTTTTGTGCCAATAACTTTACATGTGTCATGACTTGCCTCAGTGCTGACTGGCTTTGTGCCAATAACTTTACATGTGTCATGACTTGCCTCAGTGCTGACTGGCTTTATGCCGCTAGCTTTGAATGTGTCATGACTTGCCTTCAATAATTTTTGCTGTGAAAGTAATAGACCTTTAAGACAATTTTTGGCTTTGCACTGATAGATGAGAGTATGTTACTGTTGGCTTCACACATTTCTGCTGCCAAAGTAATGGACTTTATGCTGATTGCTGACTTTGTTATGATAACTTTGAATATATTATCATATGTTTCAGTCCTTTCTGCTGCTAAATTAATGGGAACATCTGCTGATTGATGACTTTGTTGTAATAACTGAAGATGTATCATGATAAGTCAGAGTCCTTTGTAGTGTTGTAGTAACTGAAGATGTATCATGATAAGTCAGAGTCCTTTGTAGTTGAAGATGTATCATGATAAGTCTGAGTCCTTTGTAGTTGAAGATGTATCATGATAAGTCTGAGTCCTTTGTAGTTGAAGATGTATCATGATAAGTCTGAGTCCTTTGTAGTTGAAGATGTATCATGATAAGTCTGAGTCCTTTGTAGTTGAAGATGTATCATGATAAGTCTGAGTCCTTTGTAGTTGAAGATGTATCATGATAAGTCTGAGTCCTTTGTTGTGTTGTAATAACTGAAGATGTATCATAAGTCTGAGTCCTTTGTTGTGTTGTAATAACTGAAGATGTATCATAAGTCTGAGTCCTTTGTTGTGTTGTAATAACTGAAGATGTATCATAAGTCTGAGTCCTTTGTTGTGTTGTAATAACTGAAGATGTATCATAAGTCTGAGTCCTTTGTTGTGTTGTAATAACTGAAGATGTATCATAAGTCTGAGTCCTTTGTAGTTGAAGATGTATCATGATAAGTCTGAGTCCTTTGTAGTTGAAGATGTATCATCATAAGTCTGAGTCCTTTGTAGTTGAAGATGTATCATGATAAGTCTGAGTCCTTTGTTGTGTTGTAATAACTGAAGATGTATCATGATAAGTCTGAGTCCTTTGTAGTTGAAGATGTATCATGATAAGTCTGAGTCCTTTGTAGTTGAAGATGTATCATGATAAGTCTGAGTCCTTTGTAGTTGAAGATGTATCATCATAAGTCTGAGTCCTTTGTAGTTGAAGATGTATCATCATAAGTCTGAGTCCTTTGTAGTTGAAGATGTATCATGATAAGTCTGAGTCCTTTGTTGTGTTGTAATAACTGAAGATGTATCATGATAAGTCTGAGTCCTTTGTAGTTGAAGATGTATCATCATAAGTCAGAGTCCTTTGTAGTGTTGTAATAACTGAAGATGTATCATAAGTCTGAGTCCTTTGTTGTGTTGTAATAACTGAAGATGTATCATAAGTCTGAGTCCTTTGTAGTTGAAGATGTATCATGATAAGTCTGAGTCCTTTGTAGTTGAAGATGTATCATAAGTCTGAGTCCTTTGTTGTGTTGTAATAACTGAAGATGTATCATAAGTCTGAGTCCTTTGTTGTGTTGTAATAACTGAAGATGTATCATAAGTCTGAGTCCTTTGTTGTGTTGTAATAACTGAAGATGTATCATGATAAGTCTGAGTCCTTTGTAGTTGAAGATGTATCATAAGTCTGAGTCCTTTGTAGTTGAAGATGTATCATAAGTCTGAGTCCTTTGTTGTGTTGTAGTAACTGAAGATGTATCATGATAAGTCTGAGTCCTTTGTTGTGTTGTAATAACTGAAGATGTATCATGATAAGTCTGAGTCCTTTGTTGTGTTGTAATAACTGAAGATGTATCATGATAAGTCTAGTCCTTTGTTGTGTTGTAAGTAACTGAAGATGTATCATAAGTCTGAGTCCTTTGTTGTGTTGTAATAACTGAAGATGTATCATAAGTCTGAGTCCTTTGTTGTGTTGTAATAACTGAAGATGTATCATAAGCCTGAGTCCTTTTTTAGTGTTGTAAGTAACTGAAGATGTATCATAAGTCTGAGTCCTTTGTTGTGTTGTAGTAACTGAAGATGTATCATAAGTCTGAGTCCTTTGTAGTATGAAGATGTATCATAAGTCTGAGTCCTTGTTGTGTTGTAGTATGAAGATGTATCATAAGCCTGAGTCCTTTGTTGTGTTGTAATAACTGAAGATGTATCATGATAAGTCTGAGTCCTTTGTTGTGTTGTATAACTGAAGATGTATCGTGATAAGTCTGAGTCCTTTCTACAGCCAAAGTAATGGATGTTGTGATGATTGCTGTGTTTGAACTGGTAACTTAAAATATATTTCGGTCTTTGTGGTAATAGAATGAAATATATTAAGATTTATTTCTGCCCTTTCAACTGAAAACGTAATGGATTCTGAGCTTATTGCTGACTTTGTGCTCTTTTTTGGCTTTGTGGTGATTACTTAGAACATGTTTATATATCTCAGTCCTTTTCCCTGTCAAAGTAATAGTCTTTGTGCTTATTGCTGACTTACGGATTGCAGGTAACTTAATCTCATGATCTCTATGAATTTTTTCTACTTGTTGACTTTATAGGTGATAACAAATACATCAGTTACTACTGCAAAAGTAATGGACTTTGCGCTGATTTCTGGCTTTGTGTTGATGTCTTGAGTGCATCCTGATGTACTTTGGTCATTACTGCTGCCAGAATGATAGAGTCTGTGATGATGATTTGAAGTGCATCCTGATGTACTTTGGTCATTACTGCTGCCAGAATGATAGAGTCTGTGATGATGACTTGAAGTGCATCCTGATGTACTTTGGTCATTACTGCTGCCAGAATGATAGAGTCTGTGTTGATGACTTGAAGTGCATCCTGATGTTACTTTGGTCATTACTGCTGCCAGAATGATAGAGTCTGTGTTGATGACTTGAAGTGCATCCTGATGTACTTTGGTCATTACTGCTGCCAGAATGATAGAGTCTGTGTTGATGTGTTGGTCTGTTTGAACGAGTGTCACGTGATTGCAGTGACACAGCGTTTGGAAGATGCTGAGACCAAAGGACAGGCATTTCTCTTGAACCCTGTGGTTGGGGTGAGTTTGATGGGAATCTGTTTGTGATTTGGATTGGATGAACATCTAGCAGTAGACTGCTTTTATTTGTATCTTGAATTTGAATGGAATGAGTAAACCGTAAAATAGAACATTCTAGGTAATTGGTTTAATGCGATTTTCAATGAAAAAGATTTTTTGGCAAAATTATTACTATTGTTTGTATTATTGTTGTTTTGTTGTGATTGTTCAGTCCTTAATGTTGTCCATCCAGGATTGGTTTGCCTCTGGGATGTCTCTCCACGACAATACCACATAGAATGACCTTAATCCAGGAGTTACAGCATGGGAATTGCCCATATCATCAAGCAGGAGCACTGGGCTAGATAACTTCATGGAAAGTTGTGTCAGCCATTGTATATTTTTGTCTTTTTTTTATTTTTTTTTAACTTTTGCCTCACAAAGTGTTTGTTTCTTGTATGAGGTAAAGAGAATGTCTAAAACATTCATTCCAGAATGCACATTTTTTTGGCTCAAATTCTCATGTGTCCAGTTCTGGCGTCCACAAAGCATGGATATCACTGCCAACTTGTAGAGTTTGATCTTTACTGGGAAGTTGTGATAGCAGAGTGGGTGCTGATTTGTAAATTCTTGAACTGTGAATCTTGGCTCAAAGACTCCTTCATTTATGGTAACTGGTTCTATGACTTGCACGGTCAGGTGTCTTATTATCGCTTCACTTGATTTGTGGAAAAATAGCATTGAACTAACTTGAAACAGTCAGATCAATTAACACAAAGTAATTGATCAGAAGAATAGTAACAATATAACACGACTCTGAAAATTATAACTAACATGAAACATGACTCTGACAAAGTGTAACTTACATGAAACATGACGCTGAAAAATGTATTTAACTTGAAGCACGTCTGTGAAAAATATAATTAACATGAAACACGATTCTGAAAATGGTGTCAGTTATGTCAATGACGTTTCTTGTGCGTTTAGATCTCAGTTATCAATTTTCCTTTTAATGTGTCCATGAGTCACACACGCCAGGACTACGTCCCACAAGTCACAGCCCACTTTTGGCAGAGAACAATTCCTGCTCCATTGGCTGGATGACAAACTCCACAATTGCTCAGTTATGGACACTCCTAGTCCTATTCGGAATTGTAAATTTTATTAACCTCCACAATGTGATTATCTCCCCTCCCTCCCCTTTCTTCCTTTCGTGTGTGTGTGTGTGTGTGTGTGTGTGTGTGTGTGTGTGTGTGTGTGTTTATTTGTACATATTTAGAAGGAATTGTCATTCTATGAACAGCTCCTTGTTTAATGTGAAAACATGAATGGATGTGAAACTACAACAACAAAAAAAGAATTATATACCATTTCCTGGACTTTTGAAGCCTTCATGGGACTTGCTTCTTGAAGACTGTGTTCATCATTAGCAGAAGTGAGAATACAGGTAAGACGTATTTGAATTTTGTGCAGCCAGAGCCAATAACTGGGTCAAGTCGCATGAAGGGTGGCACGGCAACCAAACTTCTGCTGGAAGCCGTGTTGATTCCGGCTCATGCCGCTTGCTTTTCTCACACACGCCCCAGGTACCCTTGTTCAGACTGCATGAAGATCATAGGTCGAATGTATGTTGCTATGCAGCACTTCTTTTCCTTAGCTGGTTGACCGTACTGTCTGACCTGTATGACCTGACCTATGTTTTGGTACAGAGGAACATTTCATTGTACTGTTTGACCTGTATGACCTGACCTAGTTTTGGTGCAGAGGAACATTTCATAGTTGGCTGTCTGTACTGTTTGATCTGTATGACCTAACCTAGTTTGGGTACAGAGGAACATTTCATTGTACTGTTTGACCTGTATGACCTGACCTAGTTTTGGTACAGACGAACATTTCATTGTACTGTTTGACCAGTATGACCTGACCTAGTTTTGGCACAGAGGAACATTTCATTGTATTGTTTGACCTGTATGACCTGACCTAGTTTTGGTACAGACGAACATTTCATTGTACTGTTTGACCTGTATGACCTGACCTAGTTTTGGCACAGAGGAACATTTTATTGTACTGTTTGGCCTGTATGACCTGACCTAGTTTTGGTACAGACAAATATTTCATTGTACTGTCTGACCTGTATGACTTGACCTAGTTTTGGTACAGAGGAACATTTCATTGTACTGTCTGACCTGTATGACCTGACCTAGTTTTGGTATAGAGGAACATTTCATTGTACTGTCTGACCTGTATGACCTGACCTAGTTTTGGTACAGACGAACATTTCATTGTACTGTTTGACCTATATGACCTGACCTAGTTTTGGTACAGAGGAACATTTCACTGTACTGTTTGACCTGTATGATGTGACCTAGTTTTAGTACAGAGGAACATTTCATTATACTGTATGACCTGACCTAGTTTTGGCACAGACAAACATTTCATTGTACTGTTTGACCTGTATGACCTGACCTACTTTTGGCACAGACGAACATTTCATTGTACTGTTTGACCTGTATGACCTGACCTAGTTTTGGCACAGACGAACATTTCATTGTACTGTTTGACCTGTATGACCTGACCT
Source organism: Conus canariensis (assembly GCA_033310375.1). Lineage (NCBI taxonomy): Eukaryota > Metazoa > Mollusca > Gastropoda > Neogastropoda > Conidae > Conus > Conus canariensis. The sequence continues at coordinate 5,275,932 of CM065726.1, forward strand.
AGTTTTGGTACAGACGAACGTTTCATTGTACTGTCTGACCTGTATGACTTGACCTTGTTTTGGTACAGCGGAACATTTCATTGTACTGTCTGACCTGTTTGACCTGACCTAGTTTTGGTACAGACGAACATTTCATTGTACTGTCTGACCTGTATGACCTGACCTAGTTTTGGTACAGAGGAACATTTCATTGTACTGTCTGACCTGTACGACCTGACCTAGTTTTGGTACAGAGGAACATTTCATTGTACTGTATGACCTGTACGACCTGACCTAGTTTTGGTACAGAGGAACATGTCATTATTACAAGAAATGGGGAGCAGCTTCTATTTACAACATGAGAGAAACAGAAGATGAGATGTGAAAAGAATTGGCTGTTATGGAAATACTCATTGATTATAAGACATTTGGCCTTGGACAGAGTGAGAATACCAATCCTTTCATGTACTAGTCAGAGGATATGATAGTTTCCAGGCACCAATCAAAGGAGTTGTTACTTTTGGTGCCAAAAGTCGGCCATTTTGTCTTGCTTGCTAGAGACGGCCAAGCAGTGTTTTGCCAGTGTCTGACACCACTTACCAGAAACAGTGCCATTTGTTAAACTCAAAAATTGTAGCCTTCACCATTCAATAAAACACCCTATGTTACTAGGATAGAAATATAAAAAAAAAGATTAGAGTTATCCTCTTCAGTTCCATAAGAGTGAGAAGCCTTTAATTATAGGACATGACACTGACACAACATGAACTGCACTCCAGTTTCTCAAGAGACTTTCTTGGAAGTATTGCACTTGATGAAAACTGTTTAGTGTAGGCTAAAGGTAGGTAGCTGTGGCTAAACATATCTTTCCATGGCATGTCTGTTATTTGTTAGTCACAGTAAGAGATAGTGAATACACAACATGCAGTACTCATCTGATGTTGTTTGAGCTCTGGTTATTATTACTGAAAGCTCAGATGTGCATGAATCTGCACAGGCGCGCACCTGTGTGTGTGTGTGTGTGTGTGTGTGTGTGTGTGTGTGTGTGTGTGTGCACATGTATAGGCACTTTTATGTGTGTGTGTGTTTAATATAAAACCTATGGTCAACTTGTTGATTAACAGATTTCAGTCAGAGTATCACTGTACATGAGAGATTTTGTGTGTGAATCTGCATACATGCATATGTGTACAAGTGTGCTTACAAATTTTATCAGGCCCAGACTGTGATATGGATTCTTTTTTTTTTCCTCTCTCTCTTTTTTTTTTTATAGTTACAATTATGTGGCAGGTGTAACAGGAACACATCAAGATTCACATAGGTTTTCAGGTTGATGCCTGTTGTCTGTGTCCAGTGTCAGGGATTACCTGCTGAGATGCAAAGGTGTGTGGGAGAAAGTGTATCAAGAGAAGGCTGCCATTGCTGCACTTTTGGACCTGGCTGGGACAAAGTAGGCTTTGGACACTTACCTTTATTTTCGTGACCCTAAGCAGGCAAAACTATTGTGGAGCAAGTTTTGTTTTTAGTGGTGTGTGTGTGTGTGTGCGTGTGTGCATGCGTGCATGCATGTGTGCGTGCGTGTATGTGTGTGAGAGACAGGAAAAATTGAGATGAGTCAGGTGGTTAATTTTCAGCAATTTTTGCAGTATAATGCTTAAAGTCTGAGTCTACAAATAATTGCAGTTTTAGGTTTGCAGGTGTACTAATACTTCACCGTCATAATGTAAAAAGGGAGGTAATCATCATGCACTGGACTCCCACTTCTCCTTAAATAAGTGGATTTCAGCAAAATTTAAATATAACAATAAAAAAAAAAAGAAGAAGAAAAAAAACAGTTTTTTTTTTCACTGAGAAAGAAATCAGGGAAGAGGAAAGAAAGAAAATGGCTAAGGAATCTGAGGAGAGCATTTTTGCATTTTAAGTGTGTTGGAAAATGATGCTGACGTCATGAAAGCTTGTGTTAACTTCATTGTAGGCACTGTCATTTTGTCCATCTGGTTGGAGGCAAAATAATGTCAAACTCTGATGTCATGTTTAGGTAGGACACTGCAAAAGTGACAGAGACTGATAAATGCTTTATAACCAAATGGTTGTGGTTCCTGTTGGACCAAAGGAGGGACAATACACATCTCGCTGCTCAGATTTGCATCAGATTGCACCAGTTTGAAAACAAGTTTGAAAATGAGTGGGTTACCATGCCGTCTGGACCCACTTGGAATTGCAGTGATTTTCGCTCTTTTTTTTTTTTTTTTTTTTTTTTTCAGTGGGAGCTGTGGATATGAAGTACCATTTCAGGCAAAAATTTCAGGCCAACCCCATTCTCAAGTCTGTTTTTGCCTGTGACCTTACCTGGTCTTGCATACTTTGTCATTTAACTGCAAGAAGTTGCATGTATTCACGTCTGTTTGCATTTGTGTATGTCATAAATATACTTTTTTTTTAATGTAAAGAAGATGCATATCCTTAGCACTACATCAGACTGTGAATGCAGTTCAGTATAGTTTTCCACTCAAACATGCACAGTGAGACATATTTCTTCCTTTCAGTAACCATGACCAATCTCTCTCTATATATATGGAATGTGCCTAACCAGTTTGTTTAAATAATTGATAGATTTAATTCATTGCTTTTTGTAGGCCACATGATATAGTTTCAGTTTCATCAAGATGTCACTGCATGCGGACTAGTCCATATACGCTACACCATATCAGCTAAGTTTTGAGACCACACTGCGCATGATTTAAATCTGATGGATAAATGAATTAATGACTAAGATGAGAGAATTTAAGAAGAGAGTCTCGTGGCTACGACTTTGCTGATGTCTGACCTGCGCATTAGCCCAGCACACTGGCCAGACCTTGAGTAACCTGCCTAATGTTGGTTGTGCTATTATTATCTTTATATTGTGTGTGGTGAGTGTACATGTGTGTGCAGTGCATGAGTGTATGTGCATGTGTGTATGGTGTGTAAGCATGCTCATGCATATGTGTGCGTAGGTGTATTTGTGTACGTGCGCATGCATGCGTGTGCGTACATGCTTTTATGTGTGTGTGTGTGCAGATGTGCGTGCGTGTGTGTGCAGATGTGCGTTGTGTGTGTGTGTGTGTGTTGTGTGGTGTGTGTGTGTGGGGGCATGCTCCTGTTTGCACGCATCTGTACATGTATGTGTATATGATATGTGTGTGTGTGTGTGCCTTCGTATATGGATGTATACGCATGTGCATATGTGTGCATACGTGCGTGCATGTGTGTGTGTGTGCGTACGTGTGTGTATATGTATGTTTGTATGCATGCATGTGCATACGTGTATGCGTAAGCACTTGCGCATGCCTACTTATGTGTGTTCGCAAGCGTATGCATGTATGTGTGTGTGTGCGTGTGTGCGCATACACCTTTGATTGTGGGAAGTGAATGTTCAGAAGATGACTTAGTAGCAAGAGCAATGACATGAACAACAATAACAATAACAACAGCAACCACACGCAGACATACACACACACACATACACACACACATACATACACACACAACACATCGCACGCACGCGTGCACATGCACGCACGCACACACAAACACACGCACGCATGCACACACACACGCACACACACACACACACACACACACACACACACACACACACACACACACACACACACACACACACACCACACACATACATACACACTAAAAATAACCTCTCCTCCCCCCCCTCCACACACACACACATATTCAAACACACACACACAACACACGCATACGGTAATGCATGAACACGTCTGTGGACTTTCCAATTTACACACCAGCATCGCCCACTGGTGCAAACCCCCCAGTGCATATGTCTCCAGTGTATACTGGGGTCCCAGAAAGATTCAAATTCTTATTTCAGTTGACCTGTGTGTTATCGTTTGTGTCTGTTACTGGAAATGCCCAGTATGTCGTTGCAGTGTGGTCTTGAGATTATCTTAATGTTTGTTTGGTTGGTGATGTTTGTTTGTTTGGTTGGTGACGTTTCTTGCTCTTTCTTTAAGCTTGAATGTGCAGCCACATCCTCCCCTGATGTTCAGATCTGAAAGATGGTCTATGGTATAGTGGCTTTGCTCTTGTTTGTTTAGGTGACTCTTTAGATATCTTATCAAGCTGTAATCCAGTTCTTATTGTTGCCTTGCCTGCCAGTGTGTCTGCTTTCTCATTTCCTTTAACTCCTGCATGCCCAGGGCAGTACATCCATACGAGTCTCTCCAGTGGAAGGCTGAGCATAACTTCATGCCAAGCAATACTTCCCATTCCACTCTCCACTTTTCGAAGTAGGTTTATGGGGTCAGTCAGTATCATGGCTTGTTGAGTTTTAAACTGGTCTGTAGATGAGAGCCAGTGGAGTGCTTGTGTCACTGCCTCAACCTCCATTCTTAGACTTGAAGTCATTAAACTGTATGTGCCATTGTCTTCCTGGATAAATCAACCATTTTGCTTCATGTGTATCACCAGCCTGACTTACCTTTGGTGATTGAAATGTCAGTGTAAATAACTGTATCTTGTTTTGTGCCAAGTTTTTTTTTAACCTGCATCTGAATTTCTGCGTTAGTTTTGCCATCTGGCCATTCTTAACAGTGTCTTCCAAGTTCTGGAGCAATGGCAGTTCGGTCAAGGTGTTTGCAGTGGCCTGGACACTTTACCCATCCTTCGTTTCGTTGAGTTCTGTTAACTGGCACAGAAACTGCATGTTGTCTTCTGTCTGTACCATCCGTGATTTTCCACATCACAGGCAAGTGCCTTTTGTGCCCTTGACCACTGCATGTAGTGGATTTTTGGGATTTTCAAGTGTCTTGCCTGCATTGAAAGAAGGTCAAGATGGTACCGCATAGTTTCAACTGGTGTATACTTCATGGTTTCCAGGATCAATCTCATTGCTTCATTTTGAATTCTTTCTAATTTAAGAAGATTGCTGTTGGACAGTGTTGTAAGCCCTAATCCATAATCAGTCACACTGAGCACAACTGCGTGATACGGTCGGTAGACATTGCGCTGTTCAGCCTTTAGCTGCCATTGATTTCATGGCAGACAGGCCCTTTTTGCATTTAACTCTTTCATCCCTACAACCCAGTTTTCTGGTTTGCAGAAATCCTACCCTTCCTTCCTGCAGCCCGGAAAACCGGGCAGCACAAAATCCCTCCTTTCCTTCCTACAGCCCAGAAAATTGGTTCTCGCGATAAGCGCTTTAAACTTCGCGCAAGTCGCGTCATCGGTACACGTCATGACTGGGTCACTCACACGGCAGTATTTATGAATGGAATGGATGCCAGATGGCCCCTACAGCGTGGGAAAGTTGTTGCCGCTCTATTCTGGCCAGTTTGCTACTGCATATGTAGCAGTTCCCACTTTACACTTTTTTTTCCCCTCTAAATCCAGGAATGAAGGGAATACTCATTTTATAAGAATCTAGGAACAAGAGGAAGTAATGGTTCAAAGAAAAGTAGGAATGAAAGAGTTAAGAACAATATTCTCAACATGCTTTCTAATGGTCAGCATTCTGTCAAAGTCTACACCCAAATAGTGTAGGTTATCAGCTGACTCACTTGATATTCCACTGAAGGAAACTGGTGAGGGTAATTGTCCTGATGTCTTGTTGTTGAGAGTGCAGACCAATGTCTGGGCTTTTGTAGGGTTGAGGGACAATCCTGTTTCTTGACACTACTGAGCAATGTTGTTCAGCTGCTGCTGAACTGTTTTTGTTCTTTCTTGAGCATTCTTTGATGTTTTGTAGATCAGACCGTCATCAGCTAGTTTCAACACTTGAGCAGTTCCATTTCTATTGTGATCTGAAAGCTTTAGTGTATAAAACGGGAGAGAGGAGAACCTTGAGATAACACCATAAAAAGTTTATGAGGTTCAGAGATCCAGTCTCCAAATTGTAGGGTGACGGTTCGCTCCTGAATGCTGCTGCTATCAATCCTGTAAGAGTCCTGCTGACTCCATAGATGAGGAGTAGCTCCATGAGAAGCAAGAACTGGACTTTGTTGTGTGCAACTTGCAGATCTTTTCAACTGCCAGTGTTTCTTGCTTTCTTTGGAATCCATTGTATACTATATAGGCAAAAGTGGCTGCATTTTCCCATGTACATTTACCTGTTCTATAGCCTTTTTGATTTGGTGAGAAGATTTGTGGACTTTCAAGGTGTCTTGTGAGTTTTCTTACTATGCTTCACTCCATGAGCTTTCATAGGATATTTTGCTCAGTGTCCAGCGGTAGCCAATTAACCAATGACGATCTTTTCCTGGATTTGGTGAAGCTTTCAGGTAACGTAGAGACTGAAGAGACGGATTCTATCCTCTTCTGGGAGCTGTTTGTTATTTGGAGAACATACCTTGTCTGGACCTGGAGCACTATCCTTGGTGCGTCAAGGTATTGTGTCATCTAATTCAGATGCTGTAATTTCATCATCAATGCCAGTCTGAGCTAGGTGTTGATTTAACTTGGTCACATACTTCTTTTTTTTCCTCCCAAATTTATTTGATCAGTTTGTTCTATGAAACATTTAAGCTGACCCTTTCTCCACATTTGTCTTGAATGTTGTGGTCCCATCAGCATCTGGGATATATGTTATAGTATGAGTATGTATCCATGACAGTGAGTCTTGTTACCTATTTTCGTCCTGTCAGGTTGAAAGCATTTAGTAATCGGTTGGGTGTGTGTATGTGTGTGTGTGTGTGTGTTTGTGTGTGTGTGTGTGTGTGTGTGTGTGAGCATGCACATGTGTGTGCGTGCACATGAGTGTGTGCATGGGCATGCATGTGCATGCATACAATGTTGCATGCACGTTCAGTACATTGTCCCATGGTCCTGTGATGTCAGGGTAAGCTGATGTTGTTCTAGTGCCTGTGAATATGGTCTGCTGCAGTTTGAAACAGGGAGGACATCTGTACTATGTCGGAACAGGAAGCTTGGGAATTATGGGATTGATTGATGCCTCAGAGTGTCCTCCCACTTACGGTTCCAGTGAGTCGTCTGTATTTTTCTCTGCCTTACATTATGTCTATGGTGTGTGTATTGTGTTTATGTGATTGTGTAAAGTGTGCGTGGATGCATGGGTGCATCTGTGCTGGTTATGTGCAGGAATGCCGGTTTTAGATCAGCGCCACATATGCGTTGTAGTTAGCCTGTGTTCTGAACCTCTTATATCATTTGTGAGCCTGTCTCTTTGTTCTGATCTTGTCAAGAACTGTACATGGGATTGTCTTTTCTTGATTGAATCCAGGACTAGAAAAGAATTCTTCGGACAGAACATGCTTGTCTTGAGTCTGGAGAAGTTTACTTGTAATTAGAGTCCAAATCTTATCTACAGTTTTATTAAATAATAGCAAATCCCAGTCTATTCCCCTTATTTTGTCTCTCATAGCTTCGGAGTTTCGTTTATTCAAAAGTAACATTTCCCTTTAGACTTACTTTCATTGATTTCCCTATCAAGATCTATGCTGAGGGAAATTGCAGAGTGGTGACTCTTGCCAATTGGAGGATGGTGATTTGTATCTTCAGTGTTGTTTGGATTTGAACACAAGATCAGGTCAATAGTAGTTGGTCTTTGTAAAGTCTAAAGTGAGTTGGTTCAGAAACCAACTGAACGGCATAGCTGTCTAATGTAGTTTTTAAAAATGTAGTAGCAGGATGTTCAGGACCACTAGAACAAACTTCTTGCCAATTAATCTCAGAGTGATTAAAATCACCAACCAGGATTTTAGTTCCTTTCATAGATTCATCACTGAAGAATGTACTAATTGCAATGTTTAGATTGTTATTTTCTTCAAATGAACAGTTCGGAGAACGGTAAATAACTCCAAGATGAATGATTTCATCTTCAAGAACTTTCATCTTCAAGAACTATGTCACAGATAACAGATGGTTTAAATAGCTTTTCCAGTTTCTCAATTCTACAAACATTGATTTCAGTAACAAGTCAAAAAAAAAAAGGTGATTCCATTTCTCCCTCATCCCCATAGACCAGCAAGTGGGCTATCTTCATCTGAAGTCTCTGATGTAACAATTTCAACAAAAGCAACAGTTTCTGCTACTGCTACAAGTGGTGTAGTCCCTAGCACAGCAAGTGTGTTGTCAGATACTACAGTTTCAATAAGTGATTCTGTTGTGCCAAGTGGGTCAGTTTCAAAACCCATCTGTACTCTCCCAAAGGGCGGAAAAAGAGTTGCCTTGAAAGGAGCTGGTGACATCACGCATTTTTTTCCCCAGAAGTCCTGTGATTGTTAATTTTTTTCAATATCTTGTCTTGATTTTTGAGTCAAGACTGTGTCTGTTGAAACATGAGTAGGTCTAATTTATTGTGGCTTCTGTTACTAACTGTGGTTTGCTTGACTACATCTGCTGATGAATTCTAGCACAGTGACAGCAAATTTTCCTCCATTGTGGTGACTACAAACTGAATGCCAGGACTGCATCTGTAGAGTGGTATTATTGTGGCTTCTTATCATACCTAGCACAAATGTAGCCATCTGCCAAGAGTATAGTCATGTTGTAGCTGTAGTTTTTAATGTCCCTCAAAGTCAAGTGTATAGCTCACACTAGTCATTGTGACTTCAGAAGATTTCAGATAGTGACAGCAATTTTTACAGTGACTTCATTCCCCTTGTGTGGCTATTTCAAATTGAATGCCAAGACTGCATCTGTAGAGTAGCTGTATTGTGGCTTTTTATACCAAGTATGCGAGCAACCATCTGCCAAAAATTCATTCATGTAGTAGCTCTAGTTTTCAGTGAGTTCAAAGCCAGGAGTATAACTCTTAGTGACTTCAGAAGACAGTCTTCAGTCCCGCCTCTCTTCAGAGTACATTCTACAGTGTATCGGAGATTAAAAGGTATAAAGGCATATGTAGATTAAATTCAAAACGCACAAAAAAAAAAAAAGAAGAAAAGTGATCTTTGATTTTCTTCAGGAAATTGCATTTTAGTTGTCATATAGAAGTATTTATTTATGAACTTTAAGTTCAATTTCAGGCCTAACTTTCCACTTGACCTAGTTGCAAAGCGAGAGGACTGCAGGCGGAAATCTAAACAAATCTTAAATAAATGTTAGCGAACCGCCCAGAGAACGTGGACAAACGAGTCACAAGACGAAACACAACGCGTTTCGACCTCTTAGGTCTTCATCAGGTGAGACATAAACGAATAAAACAACGAAAATTCACTTAGCTTTGATCGCTTCAGATCACTTCGCAGGGTTCAGCGCAAGTTTATGTCTCACCTGATGAAGACCTAAGAGGTCGAAACGTGTTGTGTTTTGTCTTGTGACTCGTTTGTCCACGTTCTCTGGGCGGTTCGCTAACATTTATTTAAGATTTTTCCACTTGACATTCAGCGAGAGCCTTCCATTTGCCTTCTAAAATGTGTTTTTCTTTCAGCTTCAAGGGGGCATTGCCTGCCCTGACCTCCCCAACAGGGGTGCTACCCCTGTACCCCGCCGGGGCCTGGGCAGTCCCTGGACCCCTGCCTTTCAGGTTTTTAGGAATTTACTGGCAGCACCCATGTGGATGTTTGTGTTTAGGTGCATGTGTGTTTGCATGTGAGCATGTTTGTGTGTGTTTGCATGTGAGCATGTTTTGTGTGTGTTTGCATGTGAGCATGTTTGTATGTGTTTGTATGCGTCTGTTCATGTATATGTCTACAGATGTGTGTGTGGAGTATCTGTTTGTGTGTGTGTGTGTGCAGTTGTCAAAGTCAAAGTCAAAGTCAAAATTTTATTTATAGATGGAAACATTGAATAAGCAGCATATCTGCTTTTTTACATCAAGCCATCTATGAAAAAAAAAAAAAAAAAAAAAAAAAAAAAAAAAACAACAACAAAAAAACAACAACAACAACAACAACAAAAATCAAATCGTGTACAATGCCTTTCATCAAAAGAAAAGTAAACATACCGTCTTACCCCCTCCCCTCTCCCCCCCTTTTCCCCACTCACTTCCATTCACGTAAAAGGCATCAATGCTCATTGCTGCCCCTATGGTTACATTCATGAAGTGTATATCTTTACCAATGTATTTCTTTTCTGCACAGGATGGACATTTTTTCAGTATGATATGTGGTTAACAATTCATGAGATAATCTTTCAATTTTTTCTTAAATGTGTTTTTGTTTTTTATAGTTTTTAAGGGTTTTGTGAGTTTATTCCACAGATTTCCACCTGAATATACAAAACTGGATTTGTATAAATTGTTGCGTGGTCTAGGAATGGACAATAAATGATTATGTCTATGGCAATTGACTCTAAATGTTTCTGTAATCTTTTGGGGAGCTGTTCCATTAATAACGTTATGCATACAAAGGGCTTTATTGAAAAAGAGTCTGTTTGGGAAGGTTAATATTTTGAGTTGTTTGTAGTCTTCATCAGTTAGGGAGCTCGATTTTAACAATACTAATTTCAAAGCTCGTTTGTACAGACGATGAATTAATTTTAAATTATGTTCACTACAGTTGTCCCAAAGGGTTGATGCATAATCAATTAATGATAAAATATGTGCACAGAAAAAAAGTTTTCGAGAGTGGCCATCGAGAAAATTTTTTATCCGAGACAACTGAAATATTTTTTTTGAAAGGCGTTTTGCTAAGAATGTTATATGTTCAGTCCAAGATAAATCTTTGTCAATAATGACACCTAGTGTTTTGTGTGAACTGACTTCCTCAACTTTGTTGTTGCATATGAGTAAAGGCTGAAAATTTGATTTCATTTTTTGTCGTTTTTGTCTTGTAGACACGTACATGCACTTTGTTTTAATAGCATTTAAGGACATATGGTTTAGTTGTGTCCATTCAGTAAGTTTATCGATATCTGCTTGAAGCTTAATTGTTAATTCATAGACATCAGAGTCGTTTTCATGAAGAGATGTATCATCTGCAAACATTTCGCATTTACATTTAACAAAACAAGGCAAATCATTAACGTAAATAGTAAACAAAAGAGGTCCTAACACAGAGCCTTGTGGAACACCATATTTGACAGGCATAAATGTTGACAATTTGTCAGCTACAGCTACTAATTGTTTTCGGTCACATAAAAAAGATGAAATAAGACTTATGAATTCTGGAGTCAGTTTGTAAAGTTCAAGTTTACGGCACAACAAAGAATGGTTAATGACATCAAATGCTTTTTCAAAGTCTATGAAGAGAATACCTGCAAATTTATTTTCGTTTATGCTGCAAAGAAGACTGTCCATAAGCTGTATGAGGGCTGTGTGGCAAGAATGGTGTTTTCGAAAGCCCGACTGACTTTCATGGAGAAGTTTGTTATCAGCAAAATAAGAATACAGAGACCTATGCATGTGTTTTTCGATCGGTTTTGCTATGGCTGATAAAATGGATATCGGTCTGTAATTTGATGGGTTTGAAGAATCCCCGGTTTTATACAGAGGAATAACTTTAGCTTCCTTAAATTTTAGAGGAAAAGTTTGTTTATCTATGCATAAATTGTATAAGTATGTCAAAGTATCTGTGATAACAGGACATGACAACTTAAGTATTTTTGTCTCGATACCATCTAAATCACGAGTATTTGATTGGGTTGAAGTAGACAAGGCTTTACTAACATCTAAAACGGTCATGGGTTTCAGACTAAATGGAACACGAATATCTTTAGAATGGATGTATTGTTCTAAATAACTGAGATCATTTTCACTAGATTTATCATTTAATATGATTCTATCTGCTATGGTTGCAAAATGATTATTTAGTTGATCTGCAGATATGTCTGAGCTCATTTGTTGACTTTTTGACATATGTTTATTAGTTAATATGTTAATTGCTTTCCAGATTTGCCTGGTATCTTTGGTAGAAGTTAACAGTTTTCTGAAGTAAGTACGTTTCGATTTTCGTTTTAATGACGTCACTTTATTTCTTTGTTTTCTGAATTCTTCATTCGTTCCGAAATTACTCAAATGATTTCTTTTATTAATTTCTCTGTCAATTTCTTTAGTTATCCATGGAGGTTTTGTTTCCTGTTTAATCCTTTTCTTTATAAAAGGGGCGTGTTTATCATACACAGAGGTAAACGTATCAATCCAAAATTCAGCTGCTTTATTTGGATCTCTGATTTGATAGATGAGGTCAAATTGTGCTTCAGAAAGGTCAGTAAGGAAATCTTCTTCTTTAAAGTTTCTAAAGCTCCTGTAGTAAATAACTTTATGACCTACTTTTGGAATTTTTACACGGTTTTTGAACCAAGTAAGGCAAATTGGGTTGTGATCACTACAGCCATAGGGAGGGGAACAAAGTTCGATAATGGACTGTTTTGCATTTGTGTAAATATGATCTATTAGAGTAGCGGAATTTTCAGTTATGCGTGTTGGTCTATCGATTAGTTGTTCTAAATTATGTGATATATAGTTTTGATACCACTTCGATTTTGTTTTTAACAGATCAATGTTAAAATCTCCTAAAATAATTGTCTCATAACTTAGAATGGTTACTTCATCCATTATTGCATTAAATCTGTCCTGCCAATCAGTGGTTTCTGATGGGTTTCTATAGACAAAGCCTATTGCAAGTGGTTGACTATTTTTCATACTTATTTCAATCCAAACAGATTCAACACCATAATTTTCAAAATTAACTAGCCTTTTACATTTTAATGAGGAAGCATGATATATAAGTAAGCCAGTGGATTTTGGTTTATAGGGGTCGAGTCGCATTATTTGGTATCCTGGCATGTCCATTTCTGCATCTGATATATGAGAAGATAACCGGGATTCAGAAAAACAAAATACATGAAAACTGTTTCCATCACTGCGAAGTATAGTTGCAATGTCATCTTGTGTGCGCATATAGTTGCAATGTCATCTTGTGTGCGCATATGCAGGAGCTCATTGTGTATGTGTGCACATGAAAGCTGTAAACGTCAAAAGTTGGAAAGAGATGCTGAATATGAAAAATGGACAAACTCATTGATCAAACTCATTGATCAAACTCATTGATCAGACTCATTGATCAGACTCATTGATCAGACTCATTGATCAAACTCACTGATCAAACTCAGACATAATTAAGACGAGACATGAACAGACGATTCAACAGAGTGATGAAATTGTGTTTGTAGCCCTTGATGATGTGTTTGTAGCCCTTGATGATGTGTTTGTAGCCCTTGATGATGTGTTTGTAGCCCTTGATGATGTTTGTAGCCCTTGATGATGTGTTTGTAGCCCTTGATGACGTTCGTGGTTTTCTTGGAGGAGGCTACCAAACTCTAGGAAATGTAGAAGGAGATCTGTCATCTCTGGTGAGTTGTGAAGCCCTTTTTGTGTCGTTTGATTTGTTACGTTCTGGTAGACTCTTTTGCTATGAAAGGGAATCAGCTTTTACGTTACCATTGTCCTTTTACCTTGTCAACTGCATGATCAGAAGTAACATTCAGAGGTGATACAAATCATGCTCTTATCCGTCCACCCCCTTTCCTTTCCATCCCCAACCCTCTTCACTCTCCATCCACCCAGTGCTGCTGAGGTTTGATCCAACAACCCACAGGTTGAGAGACAAATGTTGTAACGGCTTGATCATCACTCTTGTCAATCATGAATAATTTACCTGTCTATAATTCATCGGAATTTCTGATGTGATCAGTCCAGAACATCTGCTGCCATTCTTGTAATGTAGAAATTGACTGAAAACTTATAGCAATACTTGTTTATAATCAGTGTGAAGTGATAACTATGAAACTCCCGCCACATTTTTTGTTTAACATGAAGTTGCTCCTAGCTTGAAATATGATCTGTGTTCTTCATCCATTGTCAGCAGTGTGGCACTAAAAGCGTGATTGGTATATACATATCTGTGTTCAGCAAGAGAGCATTCTGTTGACCCCAATATGCTATCAGTGAAAGCTTTCATGTTTACTTTAATCCCTTCCTCATTTTTTTTTCTGGTAATGAGGGGACAGTTGTTTATACCTGCACCTGCGTCCCCTCTGTTTTGTGTGTGTGTGTGTGTGTGTGTGTGTGTGTGTGTGTGAGAGAGAGAGAGAGAGAGAGAGAGAGAGAGAGAGAGAGAGTTAACTTGCAGCACTGCAACGCATTGAGGTGATTTTTTTTTTTCACATTTGTCAAGCACAGGCACAGGAAATATCCTTCAAGTTGACACATAATTTGTTGAAAACACAAAGAGCATAGTATAGCTCGCAAACAAGAAATCTGCTAAGTTCACAACAGGTCGAAATGGGTCCAGAAGTGGTTCTGCAGATTTGATGTATGTGACAAACCCTTATAAGGACGATACAAACGTGTTATTGACTAGGTCTGGATTCAGTCTGTTTGATGGTAAAGGATTGAGTGGGGTTTTTTTTCAGATTAAAAGTTGTGTGTGTGTGTGTGTGTGTGTGTATAGAAGCAAACCGCACAAATATATTTCATATGTGACATTCTCTGTTGTCTAGGGAAAACATTTCCAGATCTCCTGCCAAGACTTCTACCGATACATTGTTCCAAATCTGAATGAGAAGGATTTGGTCATCTTTATTTCAAAAGGTCATCATTTTTCTTTTCATTTATTCATAACTACAAATTCATTGATGCCAGTTGAAAAGTAAATGCAAAACACTGAACCAGAGGTGGAAAGTGAATGCTAAACGCTGAACCAGAGGTGAGAAGATTCAGTTTGTTGCTCCACCAAGCTTCCACCTCAAAAATCAGTCATGCATGCTGAACCTCTTACATGTCAGATGGATTTGTGGCCAGAAGCACTTTGCCTGTAACCAGAGGAAACCGTACAGGTGTGTTTCGAGAAAAATTGAAATTTAACCCAGAAAGGCTGTGTCGTGATGTCAATAAGTGTAGCTAAACAAGTTAAGTCTGTGAAGCATATTATACTGCATGATTTTGAAGAATGTTTTAATAAGAAGATGAATGTATTTTTTTTTGTATTCTTTACAGTGAACAGAAGCATTTTAATGATGCGTTTGCATGTCTGTGAGTGTATGTAAGCCTCAGCTTGCATGCCTCACAACCCCCACCCTACCTCACCTATGCCTTTCAAATTTAGGGAGATACATGTCCTCAGACTTACTTCATTGCATGAAATTATGAAATCTGTATTAATGTGTTATTTATCAACCATCTGAATTTGTTTTCAAGAATGTGTATGAATAAATTTGTAGCCTACAATCCATCTGCAGTTGATGACTTTTATGTATTTCATGGATGTTTTATAGCATGAGTCAGAGTTGAAATGTCAAAGACTGAGACTGATGTTCAGAGCAAGGTGAAAGCATACTGAGTCACCAAGAAATTTCTAGTGATGATGTGTTTTGAATTAGTTGGCAGAGGACTGAACTGTATGCTGGCAACAAAATGTGTGATGACACATTGCAGATGAAATGAGTATGATGGCTCCAGAGATAGAGACCAGTGCTTGTCTCAAAGCTTGCATCATCATCAGCACACAGAAGGTGAATATCTCTTTGTGGAAAAGATGCATTTCTCCAACTTAAGCTTGTGATTCCTAGCTCATTTCTAGTGTGTAGGTGTGTTTGTTTAGCATATGTGTGTGCGTGTGTATAGTAGGTGTGGGGAGAGTAGGGAAGGGGCATGAAGGCTTGATATGAGAAGGAAAAGCTTTACCTGTATTGCTGCTAATTTTGAAAATATGAAAACTGTGCTTTTTTTTTAAAAAAGACCTAAACTAGCTGGTCCATCCAGAAGTATTTACGTCATCCAGTAAAGTGCTGGTTCATCAACAAATCTTACAGGAGAAAAAATTTTATGACACTCTGACTTGTATATCTGAACATGAACTGAACTGAACGTCAAGTCCATCAGATTGGGACTGTAAGCGAGTCAGACGCGTGTGCCTTCATGGCCCCCTGCACACGTTAAAGAACCCACGGCAGTTGAAAATCGAAAAGAGCAGGGGGGTTCCCTGCTGCCCTGGCAAAATTGATGTAGATTGAAGGTAGCCACCTGGTATTTCTTACCAAGCCACAAAAATTGTCACTTACTGTTATCGTGTGCCATCGTGTACCGGTGGAAATGGACGACATGTATAAACATTGCATGCATCCTATGTGAGAAACTGGAGGAATAAATGAGATAAATGAAAATGAGTGACTGATATTATAATGGTATGGGAAACGACTGAATGAGCGCCAGTAGGCTGCTCTTCAGCCGGCTCTACCTGGGTAGGCAGCCCGTTGAGTGAGTGAAGTAGTGTGTTTATTGTAAAGCGCTTAGAGCTTGGTCTGTGACCGAGGATAGGCGCTATATAAATACCCAATATAATAAATAATAATAATAATAACACAGATGAAGTAGGAGAATGGCTGTTATCAAGTACAAGGAGTTTGAGTCATTTGCTATGAAAATGGAAGTGATCTGGTTATATGTGTGGAACCTTGTTTGTATTGAGTTTGTGTTGCTTAGATCAGCAAGAGAAATTATGTGGTTGGCAGTATTGCAAAATGTGTAGTTTATGGTTTTACAGACAGTTTTTTTCCTTTACGCCGAATTACAGCCCTTTCACTGTAGAATCGAAGCTGGCCTTTTGGCTGAGATCAAAGTGTACTCATTGTAGAAAGATCTGTGTTGGTTAAACTCGACCAACATTAGGCCACAGATTCTTTGTCTAGGCATTTATGAGGCAGAAGAAGAGCCTGTATTACAGAGGATGGCACAGAGTTTCACCAAAGGCCTTCACTCCTCACTGAAAGGTGGCATCTTTTCATTCATGTGATATTCATCAAAGATCTGCTGTCACCAGTCACTTTTGTGGTCTATTTCTACACATGTATCCACACCAAAGGGACACCATTCCTGTGGTCTGTTTCTAACGTGTATCCACACCAAAGGGACACCATTCCTGTGGTCTATTTCTGACATGTATCCACACCAAAGGGACACCATTCCTGTGGTCTATTTCTGACATGTATCCACACCAAAGGGACACCATTCCTGTGGTCTGTTTCTGACATGTATCCACACCAAAGGACACCATTCCTGTGGTCTGTTTCTGACATGTATCCACACCAAAGAGACACCATTCCTGTGGTCTATTTCTGACATGTATCCACACCAAAGGGACACCATTCTGTGTCTATTTCTGACATGTATCCACACCAAGGGAACATTCCTGTGGTCTATTTCTGACATGTATCCACACCAAAGGGACACCATTCCTGTGGTCTATTTCTGACATGTATCCACACCAAAGGGACATCATTCCTGTGGTCTGTTTCTAACATATATCCACACCAAAGGGACACCATTCCTGTGTCTGTTTCTAACATATATTCCACACCAAAGGGACGACCTGCTAGCAGCATTTGTTCGATTGCACAACCACTGCATGATAAGCAGCGCTCGGGAGCTCGCGTTCACGCCAGGTTGTGGTTGATGTCAGCAACGTCAGGCTGCTGTCAGAGACCTGATGCGGACCGCAGTCCTGACGGCTGTTCTGAGTGCTGAACGGCAAGTGCTTGAATGCGGTCAGCATTGGTCACATTGAAAGGCAAAGTCTTAACAACATCAGATTGTACTTGAACCAATGTTAGAAAAGAGAGAATGTGATACTGTATTCGCATGTACAGAGTGTGTGTTTGTGTGTGTGTGTGTGTGTGTGTGTGTGTGTGTGTGTGGGTTCACATACCTGTCCCCTAAATCCACTGTGTTGTCGCATACTTCATTTCTTATTCCTGGCTGTTTAATGAAACAAGCAAGAACAAATTCCATTTTGCAAGTTTTGAATTGATAGTAATTGATCTAAAATGTATATTTTGATCAATGCTTTAATGATTCATGTTCATAACATTATTGCTTTCAATATGTGTGAACATTTGATTAATCAAGTCTTGAATATATAAGGGCACATTGAAAGTGGCTCAGTTCACACATTTGATGTGAACAAAATGCTCAGTTCACACATTTGATGTGAACAAAATGCTCAGTTCACACATTTCATATGAACAAAATGCTCAGTTCACACATTTGATGTGAACAAAATGCTCAGTCTGAAGTATCAATCCTGCCAGTGGAGTCTCATCTGTACTTTTTTTTTTCAGCACTGTGAAACTGTTTTACCGAGCTGTTGGAATTATCCAGGTGAGAAAAGTGTGACTATCTTGTTTTGTATTGAACATGTATTACTGTAGGATAAGTTCAGATTTCATTACAGTCACACACGCCAGTTTTCTGTGTATCATATTGATCTGATTGCTAGGTTCAGATGTTGTGTGCAGTCAGGGACACCAGTTGTCTGTATTTCATCTGGAATATGTATCACTGGTACCTAAGTTCACACATCCTGTGCAGTCAGCCAAGCCAGTTCTCAGTGCTTTGTGTTGAGCATGTGTCACAGGTGTGTTGAGCATGTGTCACAGGTGTATTGAGCATGTGTCACAGGTGTGTTGAGCATGTGTCACAGGTGCATAAGTTTAGGTGTTCTACACAGTTAAGCATGCCAATTTTCTGCATTTTGTGTTGAACATGTGTCACTGTTTTCAAAGTTTGGATGCTTTGCATGTCAGTTTTCCAAAAGATTCTCTTATATTGTACTTGCAGTGAAAAGGCAAAAAAAAGGACCTTCAAGGAGAGAAAAAAGTGACAAAAAATGTAATCAGAATTTTTGTGATGTTTTTCACTTTTTCTGCCTCCTCAGTGATTCCATGTTGCCAATCCTGGCCACTCCATATCCAGTTAAACCATGGATCCACCTGTCAAAGCCCAGGCATTGAAAGTCCACAGAGAGCACCTGGTGTCAAGTGAACATGAGGCAACCCGCCAGAGAAGACACTGCAGTGGTTCAAAGTCACTTTGGAGATGTTTAGTGGTTCAAAGTCACTTTGGAGATGTTCAGTAGTTCAAAGTCACTTTGGAGATGTTCAGTAGTTCAAAGTCACTTTGGAGATGTTCAGTGGTTCAAAGTCACTTTGGAGATGTTCAGTGGTTCAAAGTCACTTTGGAGATGTTCAGTGGTTCCTGTTCTGATCCGACATACCGCACAGAACACCACTTCATAGTCAACCTGCTAACAACAACAGTTGATTTGTCAGAGAACCATGATGCCCAAGTGCCCCCTTCCAGAGCAGCCCCAGCATCTCTCTGCAACAGCAGTTCCCATGATCTAGATGATACCTGTGATTGTTGTCATGACCTTGGTGATACCTGTGATTGTTGTCATGACCTTGGTGATACCTGTGATTGTTGTCATGATCTAGATGATACCTGTGATTCTTGTCATGACCTTGGTGATACCAGTGATTGTTGTCATGATCTTGGTGATACCAGTGATTGTTGTCATGATCTTGGTGATACCAGTGATTGTTGTCATGATCTTGGTGATACCTGTGATTGTTGTCATGACCTTGGTGATACCTGTGATTGTTGTCATGACCTTGGTGATACCTGTGATTGTTGTCATGACCTTGGTGATACCAGTGATTGTTGTCATGATCTTGGTGATACCAGTGATTGTTGTCATGACCTTGGTGATACCAGTGATTGTTGTCATGACCATGGTGATACCAGTGATTGTTGTCATGATCATGGTGATACCAGTGATTGTTGTCATGATCATGGTGATACCAGTGATTGTTGTCATGATCTTGGTGATACCAGTGATTGTCGTCATGACCTTGGTGATACCAGTGATTGTCGTCATGATCATGGTGATACCAGTGATTGTTGTCATGATCATGGTGATACCAGTGATTGTTGTCATGACCATGGTGATACCAGTGATTGTTGTCATGACCATGGTGATACCAGTGATTGTTGTCATGACCATGGTGATACCAGTGATTGTTGTCATGATCATGGTGATACCAGTGATTGTTGTCATGATTTCAGCACAGGCAAGGACATAGAGAGGAAATGGAGACTGAGGTCACCATGAGAGCAGGGCATGAAGGGCCACAGAGTTTGAGACTTTGTTTGTATGATCACCAGTGAGAAAGAGAGGGTGATGAAGATGCTGCTGCCAGGCTCATTCTGGTCTGAGACTGTAGAACAGTGAGAAAGAGAGGGTGATGAAGATGATGCTGCCAGGCTCATTCTGGTCTGAGACTGAAGAACAGTGAGAAAGAGAGGGTGATGAAGATGATGCTGCCAGGCTCATTCTGGTCTGAGACTGAAGAACAGTGAGGAAGAGAGGGTGATGAAGATGATGCTGCCAGGCTCATTCTGGTCTGAGACTGTAGAACAGGACTCTGCTGTGCACTTTGTTTCATTTCACACATCCTGATGTCAGTCAGACTCTAGAGATTCAGTCACCTGCTCTGTTGGTCAGGAAATTTTTAGAAACAGTGTTTCATTCACACACACACACACACACACACACACACACACACACACACACACACACACAGAGTTATGTACACTAAAGCATATTTATTTGAGTACTTGAAAATAAGGTAGTTGTTGTCATCAGTCACTGTAATGGACATGATTTTAAAACTGTACTTCCATGTTTTCCCTCACATAAAAAAGTGTTTGAATATACTTAACAAAATCACAATTCTTTTCCGTGTACATTAAGAATGAGTAAGAAGGCTGATTAACATTAATAAAATGCCACAGACTGCAAAGTGTTAACTTTTCATTCAGCACACGCCTATTAAGCTCATGCTGATAATGCTTGTGATTCAGCGCTACTCAAAACTGCCAGAGAGCGAGTGCCGAGAGTACCTGCTGCGTTCCTTGTACGACACAGACAATGTGACTGAAGACCTCAGGAGTGCCCCTGTCAACCAGCATGTCGGCATTGGTGCTGCTAAACCCATGGTGAGTTGGCTGCCCCTGTCAAGCGGCATGTCGGCATTGGTGCTGGTAGACCCATGGTGAGTTGGCTGCCCCTGTCAACCAGTATGTCGCCATTGGTGCTGCTAGACCCATGGTGAGTTGACTGCCCTTGTCAGCCAGCATGTCGCCATTGGTGCTGCTAGACCCATGGTGAGTTGACTGCCCTTGTCAACCAGCATGTCGCCATTGGTTGCTGCTAGACTCATGGTGGGTTGACTGCCCCTGTCAACCAGTATGTCGCCATTGGTTGCTACTAGACCCATGGTGGGTTGACTGCCCCTGTTAAGCAGCATGTCGCCATTGGTGCTGCTAAACCCATGGAGGGTTGACTGCCCCTGTCAACCAGCATGTCGCCATATGGTTGCTGCTAGACCCATGGTGGGTTGACTGCCCCTGTCAACCAGCATGTCGCCATATGGCTGCTGTTAGACCCATGGTGGGTTGACTGCCCCTGTCAACCAGCATGTCGCCATATGGTTGCTGCTAGACCCATGGTGAGTTGGCTGCCCCTGTCAACCAGCATGTCGCCATTGGTGCTGCTAGACCCATGGTGGGTTGACTGCCCCTGTCAACCAGCATGTCGCCATATGGTTGCTGCTAGACCAATGGTGGGTTGACTGCGCCTGTCAACCAGTATGTCGCCATTGGTTGCTGCTAGACCCATGGTGGGTTGGCTGCCCCTGTCAACCAGCGTGTCGCCATTGGTTGCTGCTAGACCCATGGTGGGTTGGCTGCCCCTGTTAAGCAGCATGTCGCCATTGGTGCTGCTAGACCCATGGTGGGTTGACTGCCCCTGTCAACCAGCATGTCACCATATGGTTGCTGCTAGACCAATGGTGGGTTGACTGCGCCTGTCAACCAGCGTGTCGCCATTGGTTGCTGCTAGACCCATGGTGGGTTGGCTGTGTCTGATGCATGGCTGAAGATCAAGGGTGAAGGCGGAGAATGGCTGAGTCTTCAGTCTTTGACCTTGTTAAAGTTTAGCCATTGGATAGATGTACAATGAAGTTCTTTGTTGTTTTTTTTAAATGAAGATCAGTAACGATAATGAATTTGATACCATGGAGTTCCTTTCCATGGAGTTCCTGAGACCACATCACAAATCTGCATCCAACGCTTCCTTTCATAATATGTCCCAGCATCAAGCAGCCCTGAGAGATTCCAGACATCTGCAGAGCTGGTCATGAAATTCAAGTCACACTGTCAAAGACATATCCATGAAGTGGATGACTGTGGTTCCACTCTCCTGATCAGAGCCCATTGCTCACTCAGCTCAGGTCACCAGCCAGGATGGGACAGACACTGGTGGAGGAAGGATGGGACAGACACTGGTGGAGGAAGGATGGGAGCAGTCACACTGGTGAGAATGGAAAGGCAGGAGCAGGGTCACCACTAGGTGGGACAGACACTGGTGGATGAAGGACAGGAGCAGGGTCACCAGCAGGTGGGACAGACACTGGTGGATGAAGGACAGACATGGTCCAGCAAGGATCAGGAGCAGGGTCACAGCAGGATGGGACAGACACTGGTGGAGGAAGAGGGAGCAGGGTCACCACCTAGGTGGGACAGACACTGGTGGATGAAGGACAGGACAGACACGATGAATGGGAGAGGGTCACAGCAGGTGGGACAGACACTGGTGGATGAAGGATGGAGCAGGGTCACCACCTAGGTGGGACAGACACTGGTGGAGAAGGACAGGAGCAGGGTCACCAGCCAGGATGGGACAGACACTGGTGGATGAAGGACAGGAGCAGGGTCACCAGCCAGATGGATAGTCACAGCAGATGGGACAGACACTGGTGGAGGAAGGATGGGACAGCAGTGGTGCAAGCTAGGTGGGACAGACACTGGTGGATGAAGGACAGGAGCAGGGTCACCAGCTAGGTGGGACAGACACTGGTGGATGAAGGACAGGAGCAGGGTCACCAGCCAGGATGGGAGTAGGGTCATCAGCCAGGATGGGACAGACACTGGTGGAGGAAGGATGGGAGCAGGGTCACCAGCTAGGTGGGACAGACACTGGTGGATGAAGGACAGGAGCAGGGTCACCACCTAGGTGGGACAGACACTGGTGGATGAAGGACAGGAGCAGGGTCACCAGCCAGGATGGGACAGACACTGGTGGATGAAGGACAGGAGCAGGGTCACCAGCCAGGATGGGACAGACACTGGTGGATGAAGGACAGGAGCAGGGTCACCAGCCAGGATGGGACAGACACTGGTGGATGAAGGACAGGAGCAGGGTCACCAGCCAGGATGGGACAGACACTGGTGGAGGAAGGATGGGAGCAGGGTCACCAGCTAGGTGGGACAGACACTGGTGGATGAAGGACAGGAACAGGGTCACCAGCCAGGATGGGACAGACACTGGTAGGTGAAGGACAGGAGCAGGGTCACCAGCCAGGATGGGACAGACACTGGTGGATGAAGGACAGGAGCAGGGTCACCAGCCAGGATGGGACAGACACTGGTGGAAGAAGGATGGGATAGACACTGGTGGAGGAAGGACAGGAGCAGGGTCACAGCCAGGATGGGACAGACACTGGTGGAGGAAGGACAGGAGCAGGGTCACCAGCCAGGATGGGACAGACACTGGTGGATGAAGGACAGGAGCAGGGTCACCAGCCAGGATGGGACAGACACTGGTGGATGAAGGGCAGGAGCAGGTCTCAGCCAGGATGGGACAGACACTGGTGGATGAAGGACAGGAGCAGGGTCACCAGCCAGGATGGGACAGACACTGGTGGATGAAGGACAGGAGCAGGGTCACCAGCCAGGATGGGACAGACACTGGTGGAGGAAGGGCAGGAGCAGGGTCACCAGCCAGGATGGGACAGACACTGGTGGATGAAGGACAGGAGCAGGGTCACCAGCCAGGATGGGACAGACACTGGTGGATGAAGGACAGGAGCAGGGTCACCAGCCAGGATGGGACAGACACTGGTGGAGGAAGGGCAGGAGCAGGGTCACCAGCCAGGATGGGACAGACACTGGTGGATGAAGGACAGGAGCAGGGTCACCAGCCAGGATGGGACAGACACTGGTGGAGGAAGGGCAGGAGCAGGGTCACCAGCCAGGATGGGAGCAGGGTCACCAGCCAGGATGGGACAGACACTGGTGGAGGAAGGACGGGAGGAGGGTCACCAGCCAGGATGGGACAGACACTGGTGGAGGAAGGACGGGAGCAGGGATAGGAAAAGCAGAGATGGGGGAGAAGAGAAAGAGGAGGAGGCAGCAACTTTGCACAGGATAATCCTTTAACTTTTGTTGTTGATATTGTTAGTCTCTACAGTTGTTTGAAATAAAGAAATTAGTTCAGTTTCTGTGCAAGATCAGTATTCTCATCAGTTACATGTCTGTTTATTATCAGGTGATTAAGATGCACTGTCAGGCATAAGGTGCAGTATATGCATGTGTATGTACTTTGTTGTATATGTGTGTGTTTAGCAACATTTACGCAAACAAATAGTTCATTTGTTAATCTTTTTACTCAGCATTGATTTACTGCTGGTATACATGCAGCTCATGTGGGTTTACTGTGTGTTTTCATGCTATCCCTCTTCAGATGAGGCCAATCCAGACCCATACTTGTCAAAGAATCATAGAAGTTAATATATTAACTTTGCGTCACTCCTTGTCATACTCCAAGCGCTGGTGTATCCAATTTCCCAAGTATGAGTCCTCCATGACCAACAATCTGCGTTACTGGAGGCGATGCAGCTAATTATTTCTTTTGGCTGACAGATGACAGGTTGGAGTTTTTGACAATTACCCAAAGCTTCGTTGGAACATTTTAAAATAATACAAGAGTTGTGATGATTTTATTGTGTCTCTGGATCATGGGCAATGCAGGAAGCACACCTGAAGTTACACTGCATCAGAACTGTGGGTTACTTTCCTAGTTACCTGAAGTTACACTGCATCAGAACTGTGGGTTACTTTCCTGGTTACCTGAAGTTACACTGCATCAGAACTGTGGGTTACTTTCCTTGTTACCTGAAGTTACACTGCATCAGAACTGTTGGTTACTTTCCTGGTTACCTGAAGTTACACTGCATCAGAACTGTTGGTTACTTTCGTGGTTACCTGAAGTTACACTGCATCTAACTGTTGGTTACTTTCCTGGTTACCTGAAGTTACACTGCATCAGAACTGTGGGTTACTTTCCTGGTTACCTGAAGTTACACTGCATCAGAACTGTGGGTTACTTTCCTGGTTACCTGAAGTTACACTGCATCAGAACTGTGGGTTACTTTCCTGGTTACCTGAAGTTACACTGCATCAGAACTGTTGGTTACTTTCCTGGTTACCTGAAGTTAAACTGCATCAGAAGTGTGGGTTACTTTCCTGGTTACCTGTGCCAAGGAAGTTAAATTTTCAATCATATATGTTAATTTGTTTGTCAGCAAGACTGTGCGGAAACTGTGGAGCTGAGTTGAAGCAGGGTGGAAAGAGAGAACCAGGGTCAAAGATGAAGCCATTTGGATTGGTGGGGATCTGGATGGAAGGGAGGATCCAGAATCCCTTTGATCTTGGTGGAGGTCTGCACTCTCCCAGGTACCCCTCTAGGTGTTTGGTGTTTGGGTTTTTACTAGTACCCATCTAGGTGTTTGTGTGATTTGTTGTTGCTTTTTTTATGTTACTTTTTAAGGGGGAGGGGTTAATTTAGCTTAAGTACCTGCTGTGTTTTGTGTTGTGTTTTTTTAAGAGGTTGAACAAACTATACTTTTGCGTGTTGGTAAAGGTGAAAAGGAGATGGAGAAAGATGTTGGATGGCTTTGCAGGTGGTGCCCACAGCATTGCTGGCTGCTTTGTCCTGCTGTTCTGTCCTGGAGGCACAACGATCCCTGCAGCAGCACCCAGTCCTCCGTCAGGCCTTCGTCCACTCCATGGCGTCTACACACTGACTGCCTCCCTCCACTCCATGCCCTTTACACACTGACTGCCTCCATTCCATGCCCTGTGTTGCCCTCCTGTTCATAAGAGCCCTTTGCCCCCCATACCCCTCCCCTCCCCTCCGCCATACTGTAGCTGACAACATGCAGATCTTTTTCACAACAAATTATTGCTAATCACAAGAGTAGACCCATAAAAACTTGGTTTTCTTTTGGAAAAAATATTTCTCTTTGTCACCAGATTGACCTCCCAAGATTTCCTCCCTTCAGACTTCTTCCTTTATATTCACCCGTCCAAACAGGTGCCTTCTCTGTACTTGGCATGGAATGTCACCAAACGTCCGGATCCCCAAACAACAAATTGGTTTGGCATGGAATGTCACCAAACGTCAGGATCCCCAAATGACAAACTGGGAGAGTGGGGAGCTAACTTGCCACCATTCCACTCAGCCTGCTGGAGTGATCATCGGTAGTGAGCTCACAGCATTGTGCCCTGACTACATGAGTTCAGTTTAGGTGCTTCTGAGCTGCAGTTGCAACACCTTCAGACTGAAAGGCAGATATATTTCAAAGCTCTCACCCGAATGCTCTGTCAGGAATCCTGTGTTTAAGACTAGTTTCTTTCAGTCACCATGGCCTCTGCCTTTAGGGTTAATGAGGTTCATGCTTTTCCTCCAGGGACCCAAGGTCCTCAAAGTGGCACAAGGATGGCTCAGTCACACCAAACCCCTCACATGCCCTTTATATAGCCTCCACAAAGCCCAGAGAGCAGCTCCTGACTGTAACCTTGGCTCCACTGGCCCTTTTGTTGTCCAGTTCCAGGCCCCGACATGGTGGAACAGGCGACCTGTCCTGTCAGAGCTCTGAAGGAGTATCTTCAGAGGACGGAGTCGGGCTCTTGTGGCACACACTGGTGTGACAGTCTGCTGTATGCCGCTGTTAGACCCCAGCCTGTCCTGTCGGAGCACTGAATGAGTATCTTCAGAGGACGGAGTCTGGCTGTTGTGTCACACACTGGTGTGACAGGCTGTTGTATGCCACTGTTAGACCCCAGATGATTAGCTCCTGGCTTAGGCAGGTGACTCGCTAGACTTGCTTCCATGGCCAGGAACCATTTCCCCCAGTGGATATCATGGTACATGAGGTCCGGATTTTGTCGGCCAGTTGTGAACAACGGCAGCATATTGCAGTTGCAGACATACGCCAGCCCCAGGCTGCGGATCACAGACCACCTTTGGCAGGGTTTACCTACATGACATGGTGGAAGCTGTTGATTGTCGAGGAGCACTGGCAGCAGCTCACAAAGACGCTCTTCCAGAGTAACTGGTCATTGGAAAACCAGGTCTTGTGTGATTAACCTGCCCATCCTACCACCTTATGGATTGTGTGTTGATGACCATACCTGTGAACTGATTACCCTGCCCAATGAGCCATGTATTGACCGACTGCTGGGGTGCATTCCTACACAATGTTGGTATGTACAGAAGGGAGGGATTTGGTACTGAGCCACGTGTTGACCGAGTGCTCCATGGTTTACTCCTACACAGTATTGATTTGCACATGATATTGATTTGTACAGAAGTATGGGATCTGGCACTATGCCACATATTGACTGTGTGCTTCATGGCACGCTCCCTCACAGTGTTGATCTGCACAGGAGTGCAGGGTCTGGTACAGAAATGTGAGATCTGCAACATGCCACTTTTGACCAGAATGTTTTTTTTCGGCACACTTTTTCACAATATTAGTCTTTTACAGAAATAGATGATCTAGTACTATGCCACTTCTGGCCCGAGCGTTTTATGGAGCACTTCAACATACCGTACATACATACATACTCCTACATAATCATATTCTTTTAGAGTGTTGGGACTCACATGATGTGAGACATAAACATTTTATGGCAGACTCCATTAAAACTTTGTTCAGAGATGTCTCACCCGATGTGATCTTTGAATTTCTGAAAGAGATCAACATTTTTTCATCTGATCTAAGATTTTACAAAAGAAGGATTTTTAACAAAATTTCTGGTGTATTTTTAGGTGTATTTAAAAAAGGTGCATGAATTGATTTCTTTTTCCTTCGGAAGACCTTGCGAGTTGACTTGAAGGCAGTGACAGCCCTGATATGGCCCTTTGCGGTCAGCTGGGCTGCAGGCAACATTACCTTACCTTACCTTACCTTACCTATGTAATCGATATAGTTTACACAATATTTGTGGTGCACTCATGCACAATAATGACTGTAAACAGAAGCATGGAATCTGGTACTATTCCATTTTTGAGTGGTCTGAGTGTTTTGCGGTGCACTGGTACACAATATCTATTATGTAACAAGTGTGAGATCTAGTGGCATGCCACTTTTGGAATGGGCATTTTGTGGCGCACTCATGCGCAATATTGATTTATACATAAGTGTTGGATCTGGTGCTATGCTTCTTTTGGACAGAGTGTTTTGTGGCATGCTCTTGCACAATATTGATTCTATACTGAAGTGTGGGACCTGTAGTATGCCACTTCTTGTCTGTTTTGTGGTGCATTCTTGTACAATGCTGTTTATGTACATAAGTGAGGGATCGGGTAGTATGTCACTTTTGGCATTGTGGTGCACTCTTACACAATTTTGATTATGTACAGAAATGTGGGATCTGGAATAGCTTTCAAAGCTTCATTATCCGAGTGTGCAAATTATTGGTTAGCCAGGACTATATATATATATTATATATCCATTAACAACCACTTTTTGTCTATGTGTTTTATGGACACATGTTTAACAGTATTGTTTATTTACAGAAATAGATGTTAGTTAACCAGAACTACTGAAAATAGTTCGACTTACTTGACATTCCTTTGATTTTATGTTGTGTTTCCCACTTTTGGAATTTTGACTTGTATGCAAGTGTGAGGATGGGTACTTCAAAACTACACTTCCAGACTGATGCTGTCATTGGTTAACCAGAGCTTGTTTATATTACCTGCATGACTTGCTCTGTTTTGTGACTATGTCTTTTGTGATCTACTTTTTGACGCTGTGGTATATGTTCTAAAGTGTTCTTCTTTGTATGTTATTGACTCCTCTCCAGATTCTGGGAATGCTTTATTTTCTTAATTTGGCTCCTGGCTGGTCTGAACTTTTGAGGGAGAGCAGGGCTATGCTTTTAGCATCCAGACTATTGAAGAGACCTCTAAGGCCTTTTTGGCCATGGCGCTGGGCTCTTGATTGGAGATCTGTAGACATTCACAGCTTTTGCTGAGATGGATAGCCTCTCAGATCAACTTGACCCCTCCATCCTTTGTGTTGTTCAAGCATTTGTTTGGACAGGTAAGTATGAAGAAAATAAATGTTACTACTGAAAGTAGTTGTATGATATACTTACCTGTCCAAACGCTAGGACTCTGCCCCCTCTCCTCCGTGCTTGGTTGGAAAAGGGGTAAATCTGAACTCATTTGATCAGGATGCAATGTTGTGAGCTTCAAATGGGATATCACTCTTCCAGGCTTGGTGAAATAGAGGCAAGTTAACTACCTACTGCTCTAATTCGTTTTGTTTTGTTTTTTTTGAGGGGGTCCTGATGTTTGGCATGTTTATGCCAATTTGGGATAAGGCATTTGTTTGGACTGGTAGACACATTATAAAATTACTTTTAGTTGTAAAAAACCTCCAAATAAAATCTCTCCCTTTCTTTTCATGATTTTTCAGTTTTTTGGAGGAATATTTTTGTTCACCTTTGTCACAAGAACTGTTTGTAAGAAGTCATTCCTTTTAAAGGATTGCTTTCCCAGGCCATTGTTCTACATTGACCTAATAAAGGCTCCCTGCCTTTTACCCTTTGACTCCAAGTGATTTGTGATTTTTTAAACTCTCTGTTTGACATGCTGTTCCTTTCTTACCTGTAATGCGTTGAGTTTTGATCTGGGTTTATGTAATATCTCATTCATTTCTCTGTAAAAATCGTGCACGTATTCCTGGTTTCTTGTCTTTCCCATGACTCCTTAATCACAGAGATAGCTGCGGTTGGGAGATAAAGACTGGAATTCCATTTGCCCGTTACACATTTCAATTTAACTGAACTACATTGAAGTAATGTAGCAGTGCTACCTTTTGAGATATTTTTCTGGAATAAAAAACATTTTATGTCCAGTGGACTGACCTTTGAGGATGTTTCTCTTTTGAAAGACCCCTTTTGAAGGCTGACTAGAGATCTTCACAGAGATGCCACACTGTCCATGCAAGACACATGGTGGAGATTTTTTGTGCTTTAACATTGCTGATCTTTTCTGGCCTTTCAGTCTTCCCGCACATTACCATGTGTCTGCTAACAGAATTTGGGGATTCATACCTGTTAAAATTGAGTGTGGGGATCTATCTAGGTGAACAGGTGAGGATGGGGGATCCACATGTGTAAATGTTGGATGCGAGGATCCACACACAGAATGTAAAATGCTGTGGAAGGGGGGAGTGGGGGGGGGAGGTTGTGGGTGGGAGGGATGAGGCACTTGAGGGCATACACACACACCTGGGGGCATTGAGAATAGGGATAGATCTTTGTAAAAGTAGAATGTGGGGATTCATACCTGTTGAAGAAGAATACAGGGATCTGTTCAGTAAGTCAGGATCAGTGTATCTAAAAGCAGGGTGTGGAGATCTGTGCATATAGATGTGGAACATAGGGATCCATACATGTTGAAGTGCACAGATTGCTACATACAGAAGTTGGACATGTAGAAGTTGAATTTGGATCCCTCTATGTAAAAGCTGAATGTGAAGATCCAGAGAGGGTCCATACAATTGAAAATCACTTATCATCCTCATCAGATTTTGTTAATGAACAAGAGTAACCACTAACAACCCTCGCTCCAAATATATACCAGCTGCATGTGCAGGTGCGCACACACACACACACACACTTTTCTCAAAGGATTTATTGAGCCATAAGCTGTAAACAATAGAAAACGGATGAGTGAGCCAGTAATCAAAGAGAGGTTAAAAACAAAAAAAGCAGCGCACATTAGACATCATGACAGAATCATTTGGAATGGAATTTCTCCTTAACTTTGGCTAGTTCCTAGATCAGAGGCCAGTTTCACAGAAGCTTGCTAATCAGGAGCTTAATTAACAGCACATAGTAGGCAAGGACACTTCAGTTAGGACATCGTAAATAAGGGCACTTCATGAAGTGATGTACTGACAACACTAGCGATTTCAAGATATGTTGCCTTCTGTATTGAAAATGGTTCTACATCACTTTAGCAGGATGACGAAACAAGAGCCACAAAACGCCAGCAGAAAAGCTTTATTTCAGCTGATTTCCCAAAATATTGTCTCATGGCCCCGTTTCTTAAAATTTTCAGCCCAGTCTTTTCCCCACAAAATTCTGCACAGTGACAAACTCCACTGGCACTGCTAGAGGAGAAGATACACAAGCAAATACGTCAATGAGGTTTTCATCAGAAAGAGGCGCCAACCTCAGTGCAAGTCTTTTGCCCATGTCTTAATCCAGAACTCTTTCGAAACGCCTCTGGAACAACAATAATTACAACAGAAATCGCGTCCAGAGTTCCCATGTTTGACCACAAATACAACAAAACAATTTTTTTTCTTCAGACTTTTCTGAAGACATCGTTACATTTTTCAGGACTTGCACAAAGAACAGCAAGTTTTTTACCCTGCTGAAAAACAAAGGAGGAAGCTGCTTCGCTTTGTATACGCATTTCATGATATGGGAGATGGCTGCCAACTTGACGAGTTGTCTGTTACACATTAAGCTGCAGAAAAAAAATCTGTCTTAATGTGTACAGACGAACACTAACAACTTTGATGAAAATTCCAAGAAAATTCACGGTCTACACAACAAAATTGTTACCCACTTACCTGTTCATGCTCTAGCATCCCTGCCTCCCTCGGGCACCAAGATTTTCTTAGCCCTGGAAATTGTGTTCCTATTTTTCCAAAACCGTTTCAGGACTTTGTAGGAACGAGGTATATGTTTCCACTTCACAAAACAAAACAAAAAAGGTATGCTCTGCTAAGATGTAAAGATGTAGTGTGATTTATTGTCTTTTCCACCATTACAGTATTAAGTACTTGTGAGTACTTCATCAATCAACACAAACTTCTGTTCTTGTTGGTCTGGAAACAATGAAGTCCATTCTTTCTGCCTCATGTGGCACACGACACTTACAATTGTTACATGTAACACTTCTTTCCAGCTGTTATAAGTAACCTTCACTTGTTCCTTCACTATTTCAACAAGAATTTTTAATGACAATCCGCAACATGATAATAAACAACAATTGACTTGCAAAAGCAACAAGAAAATCCGTTACAAAATATACTGGTATCCAAGGTAAAGAGAGTAAAAGTTATAATACAGTGGAATATGATTTACAAAAGTTACACAAATATAAAATGAACTGTTCCCTTTATTTGTACAACAATATGAAAGTCTTTGGTTGCAACATCTGAAATCACACAGAAGGATCCGTACAGTCTAAGCATGGAATCTCTAATCATTTTCATCCATCAATTCATATGAACAGGCAAGGATGAAAGAAGACGAAAGGTGCATGTGCTTGTGTGTGTCACTTCTGCCCCCCCCCAAAGACATAACATCATTTCAGAACTCTCACATCTATCAAATTCTTACACTGTACGAACCCTGAGAATATCCTCAAGAAACAGTAGAACATTGAAATTTGGGCGGAAGCTCATGTTCAGCCTATAGCTGATTTCTGCTCATGCAGAATAATTATCAGAATGGAGAGTACTTACGTGGTGCTAAGTTTGAAACCAAGCTGGAAGCGTTCTACAATCCACATTCAGATCTACATGATGGGCTGCATAAGGAACAGTCAACAGAAGAATTGCCTCCTGGTGCTAATCATTTGTTTTCTGTGTAGCTCGTTCAAATATCAGTCATGTAGTTTTTACTCATTCTTTCCACAGAGTATGCAGGCTATGTGTATGTGACAATCACACCTACAACCAAACTGGGCTTCTCGTCCAAATATTGGTCATGCGATTTTATGTCAACACAGTATGTTCCGAGTGCATTCACACATGCAACCTTTGTTTATATTCTCATTTGAAGGACTTTCCAGGAAATGGAAAATGTACCAATAGTAACTTTGAGGAAAAAAATCCCATTGTATTTTTTTTTTAAATGGCCTTGTGAACATTCGAATCTGCAACCCTAGGAAATAAGTTTAGCGCTATTCAAATCCCCGTTAGTCCATCTTTCTTTTTTTTTCTTTTTTAAGTTGACAATTGGTTCAACATGCATCCTGAGCCTCGTACAATGAATTCAACTTCACTATGTCAACACACACACACACACACAACACACCACACACCACACACACACCAAATAAGGCATCTTATACCCGCATTCGGTACTCTCTTGTGAGATCATCTGTCTGCGAATGGACCACTCAACCATGACAAATATGATCAGTTAAAGCAGTACAGAAGATTAAGTAACTGATTGTATAATCTGAATATGCTGGCACTGTTCAATTAGAAATACATGCATGGGTAAGAATGCTAAGCATCCAAGCGTAACCAAAAAAAAAGTGAAACTTTCCTACAGTCAACCATGTGGAAATACTTTCACCTTTTGCTCACACAGCAAGACAATGTTATACAAACAAAAGCATGTGGTGTGAAAGGTAGGTCTGCAGTTATACTGCCATTCTCAAAGTACTACCATTCTCAATGTACACATTATTTTGCAATTAGAAATGGTTTGATTCATGCTATTTTAAAATTTTCTTCTTTTATTTATGCAGTCTTCTAGACAAAAGCAAGACATATTCCTTCTGGCAAGATGGCGGCATTCAATTTTTTTTTTTTTTTTTTTTACTTGAATGCTGGCCTTATTTATCTTTGCATTGTTCTTTTTACCATGGAATGTCCTTTATGAATAAATGTATTATTATTTCTTCATTTCTTTTTGCACCTTCTGCAGGACAAAGTTTAAATTGCCTGACAGCAGCTTTATTAAATGCAGATTTTGCAAGCATTCTATCTGCTTCCAAACTTTTCATAGATAAAGAAAGGGGAATAACATGATTAAGAGAAAAAAAACACAAAAACTCTCACGCACACACAAACTCTTTTTTTTCCCCCTGATGTTCACCTATGATAAAACCTGAATCCTAATTTCAGAGTCAACTTCCATTCCAAAAGAAAACTGCAATACCAGCAATGTATTTAACTGACTCATCACATACTATTTTGTGAACACTATAAAGGAGAAAGAGTTAGTTTCCTCACACTGCACATTTACTTTTTACAAAAATCATTGAACTGATTCACAACAGCACCAAGTCAGTCATGATCATCCTGTAGATCATATTCTTCAAGAACATATTTTCACCTCATACTTCATTATTTTTCTCACAGGAAATAGGCACAAAAAGATTTGAGTACAGTGATCACTGTTCAAAATAGTAACTGTACAGACAGGAACACTTGCAAGGGATTGTTTTGAATTTCACAGGATAACTACATCTTTAGCACAATGCCCAGTAAGAAAGTAAAGAATGAAATGCAGCTTCAGTGTGTTTTACTTTGAACGTGATCTAGTCTGAGAGAAACAGGTAAAACTGTAGCATTCATTCTGAATGAAAATGAAAGCCAGTATTACAGTTTCATATTCTCTGTCTGATCCCCAGCAGATGTGGCTAAGTACAGTTTTTTTCTTTAAACACAGCTTGAATACATGAAGCTATTCATTAAAAAGCAATTACACCATGACTTATGTGACACCATCCCCTCATATGCACCTTTGACAAAAAGCAGGAGATATAAGTGGAGATGTTTAGCACCCTCTGGGGATGTTGAGAAAATTGTTCGTCTCAGCAACATTGACCAAACAGAACAGTTACCAACTTTTCCTTACAAAATGTCACTTTCACCATGACGAATCCACCGGCACTGACCACACAAATCAAGTATTGCCCTTCCCTCACAGTCGGCCTGCTCCATACGCTTTTCCCTCTGTCACATGCCATAATGTATCCTCCGACATAAACACACAGGGCTGACTCCAGGAGGACAACAGTCAAATGCCTTGGGTTACTAGTACCTGTCTGGTCAGTTATAAAGTTGCTCTCCTGAAACATTCATTTAAACACATCATAACGGTAACAGAAACAGAGTGTCAGAAACGATAAACTAAGTGTAATTAACGTTCATACCAACAGCAATGCAGATTAATTTAAGTCGCATGAATACATGCACAAAGACAACAACATTACCATCACCTGCTCTTCAGTGGGTGAGAAGTCTATAAAAGAACCAAAATGTTCAACATCTTTGGAAGCAAAATTACATGAACAACAGAGTGAAAGAAGGTGTCCAGCGATGTGGAACCCTCTACCACTGTCAACCTTCTCCCTTATACCTGCATCGCACAATATTCCCATTTAAAACACACTTTCCAATGAGCACACAACTTAGAGCTGTGAATACTTTACAATTGTTTTGTTCAACCTATTTCTGGCAAAAAAAACCTAGTGCACACACTAAAAATACCTATCCAAAAATCCCACAACAGTAACTATGCCCATTCTTTGATCTGAATGGAATTGTACATAGCAGAGAAGCATGATAACTGGTTCTAACTAAACATACTTGAGTGAGGCGAAGCATATGGACTATCCTTGCTCTTTTAAATCATCCCTTAAACGGGTTCTTGCAATGGCCATCTTGTTACGAGTCACCACATAAGATCGCTGGGTCAGTTTGGGACAAGTTCAAGCAACCACACTGCACCATCGACTGATGCTTGAAATTGCCAAAAAATCCAACTGCTTGACTTTGAATGCCCCCCCCCCCATCCCCCCCTTTTTTGTGCCTCCTATATATCATGCGTCATAAGTCAAGTGAGTTTGAAACAAATTGATCTGAAATGAAGGTTTCATCATGTTCAAAGTCTCACGCCGGCCTGTCCATGTCTTATCTGCTGTATGATGTCTAAGTGAGGC
This sequence comes from Conus canariensis, assembly GCA_033310375.1. NCBI lineage: Eukaryota > Metazoa > Mollusca > Gastropoda > Neogastropoda > Conidae > Conus > Conus canariensis. Next base: position 5,311,565 of record CM065726.1, read on the forward strand.
GTGGTCATGTGTCTACACACAGCTCAGTGTAGGGTCTCATGACACATCATCCAAGAGACACACTTTTCAAACTTACATGTATGATATGAGAACGTGCAGAAAATAGCCCCCACACCAGTTGCCTGCCAACATGCATAAGATGAGAAACACAGGAAACACTTCTTATCAGTTATTTTGATCAGTCTTCATTTGTTTTCCTTTGTCTTCATTTGTTTTTCTTTATCAACTGAGGTGAAAGACAACAAAGGACCATCAGCAAGCCTGGACAATGCATGCACCAAAGAGGCTTGATCACAGTTACACTTTAATATGGAGAACTGACAATCTGGGGTAGACTTTGAATCATCGGCCTGGGACAGGTTTGATTTATGTTTCTTGCTCAGAGGAGCTGGGCACTGACCGCTTCAACAAACATGTAATGGAACATCTGTCCTCTCCACTGGGCAGGACAACTGGTCAACTTTTACCAGTGAACAACCACCATCTGAAACCGATGCACATTTCTGTAACAAAGCTGTGACCTGCGATAGAAAGTCACCTGTTATCACATACCTGTACTATCCAATACCCACCCATTGCTACACAAATGGACAGCCCTCCTTCGCCTGACCATCATTCTGTTCTGGACACAGCTCTGTTGAATATACATCTTGCTCTTGTTTGCAGGACAGGTCTGTCTTCCCATTATAGTCTGTCAGCTCCCCCCCCCCCCCCCCCCCCCTTTCCTGTTCTTCATCCCCGTAGATTTTCAGGTTTGTGTCCATATTTGCATTGTCTTCTATCAACCCTGTAGGACGAGATCTGCTGATCTGGAGTCTGACTGACTGTGTGGACCAGGATCTGCTCCAGCGGTGTGTGTGTGTGTGTGTGACTGAATACAGCGATGGTGGCCCATCACTTCACAGCAAGGTTGTGGAACGAGTTGTGACTAGGGTCAACACTACTGTGTTCAAATTGCAGGAAACCCTTTATCTGAAACTTTTTTTCATGTCAACCTCCTTAAAAATTGTCATCAGCGGTCACACATAGAACCAGATTTTCCTTTCCAGACAAAGAATGAGCCATAATTAAAAAAAACAACAAAAAAAGATATATGAACATCCTCACACAACACACGTACACACACACACAGATATTAATTATTTATTGTTGGCTTATCTACATATATTTGCACAACTGTACATGTATTTGCTATGTGTCTGTCAGTCTCGCTTAAAACAGCACACATTCGTCAATTTTCTTCATCTTCATAATATTAACTGTTTTGTTTGTTGTTTTACTTGGCATTTCCCTGTTTCATGTTTTCTGTTTGTTTATCCATCCCATCCAGCTAACTTACAAGATACCTTTTTAATTCATACTTTTACACTATTGACCTTTTCTGTCTCCTGCTCTCTGTTTCCTCCCTATTTGATGTTCATTTACGGTCAAATATCTTCAAAACACAGTAAAAGTATGAAATACCCTTTTACATACCCATTTCTTACAAACTATTGATAGCACTTTTTACTCTAATTCTGTTTTCTTCTTATTTGACGTTCATTTATGCTGCATTAAATCCAGAAACACATTTAGTCACAAACAAATCTGGCATTTCTATGTATGTTTAATTTCCTTGACAAAAAATCGATCTGACTTTGGAACTTTACAGTTAAAGATACTTGTGTGTTAGCATATGTTCTTGCTGAAAAAAACATATGTTCATTCTTTGACCAGAAAAATGGCGCACTGCACAGTATGCAAGCACAAATACACATTCAGCCCCCTGTCCCCCATCATAATACATTTAGCCCTCTGTCCCCCATCATAATACATTTAGCCCTCTGTCCCCTATCATAATACATTTAGCCCTCTGTCCCCTATCATAATACATTTAGCCCTCTGTCCCCCATCATAATACATTTAGCCCTCTGTCCCCTATCATAATACATTTAGCCCTCTGTCCCCTATCATAATACATTTAGCCCTCTGTCCCCTATCATAATACATTTAGCCCTCTGTCCCCTATCATAATACATTTAGCCCTCTGTCCCCCATCATAATACATTTAACCCTCTGTCCCCCATCATAATTTTGTTTTTAACCTCTGTCCCCCATCATAATTTTGTTTTTAACCCTGTGACTGGCCACCCAGTCTGCACAAAGCAGTAAAAACATGTATTAACGTTGAATCCTCAATGCAAGTCCTTGTCAAAAGCAGCTGTCTTTCAGACAATTCAATGTGCCAGCCCTGACACACTCTCCACCCCCTCCCTAACTCCGCAGTCAGCTGGAATATAAATAACTTGAATTGACACAAAAAAAAAAACACCCAGGACCGTTACCACCGGTCAGTAACAGGCCTGAACACTTTTTTAAAAACCAGATATTGTATAGTTTTCTTTCAAATTTTTTTCCAAATAATTTCTTATTTCACTCGATTCCATTCACATTCTCTGATAAAGACCATGGGGAAAAAATGTGAAATTCCTGAAAAAATGACAAAACATCAAAGAAAAAATTCTTCTTGAACATACCAACAAATGTCCAGAAGAACAAGGAAAATATCCAATGATTCAGTCCCCTTTCTTTTCCAAGTCACATGACAACAAAATAAAAAAGACTTACATTGTATAAGTTGACTGAAAATTATCCTGTACAAAAATCAACGAAACAAGAGCTGTTACACAATGCCAGAAGATCATCAATGGACACAATTACTTGTATGTGGATATAATGTAAAACACTATTTGGAAGACATTTCCTTTGTAGTGTTAAGTCACACAAAAAACAATTTCTTATGTCTCAAATATTTATCTCTGAATTACAAAGTACAACTCACTGTTTAGCAAAAATGTGTGCTGTACTACATCTCTATGGGGATGACTAATACAGCACAAAGAAACAGAGGACAATGTCAAATATCACATTGAGAAGTGGAGCCATTGTCAAGTACAATTTCATCTTCATAAGAACAATGCACCTCTCTTCAATCAGTTTCTTTGTAGTTTGGCTCAGTGGAGATGAAGTAATCATCAAAAAAGGTGAACAGATGTTCGAAGGTTGGTCGCTTTTCTGGGCTCTTGTCCCAGCAGGACAGCTGCTGTTCATACACATGGTCGGGAGTCATGGGCGACTTTGGCATGCGGTATCCACGCTCAACTTGTTCCAGCACCTCACGATTATTCATACCTGAAAACCAGGTATGGCAATGCATCTTTATTGACATGCATTCTCTGCCTGTTTGTTTATGCCAGTAAGTATGTAGGTCAAACATGATAATCAAACTAACTAAAGGGTGAAATTAAAACTGAAACATACTAGTTCCTCTACTACCTCCTCCAGTCCCTGTAGACCCTCCCTTTACCTCCTCCACTGCCTCCTCCAGTCCCTGTAGACCCTCCCTTTACCCCTCCACTGCCTCCTCCAGTCCCTGTAGACCCTCCCTTTACCACCTCCACTGCCTCCTCCAGTCCCTGTAGACCCTCCCTTTACCACCTCCACCTGCCTCCTCCAGTCCCTGTAAGACCCTCCCTCCATTGAACCCTCCTACCCTCCAGTCCCTGTAGACCCTCCCTTTACCACCTCCCTGCCTCCTCCAGTCCCTGTAGACCCTCCCTTTACCCCTCCACTGCCTCCTCCAGTCCCTGTAGACCCTCCCTTTACCACTCCTCCTACCCTACTCCTCCTCCAGTCCCTGTAGACCCTCCCTTTACCACCATCCCTGCCTCCCTCCAGTCCCTGTAGACCCTCCTCTTTACCACCTCTGCCTCCTCAGTCCCTGTAGACCTCCCTTTACCCCTCCTGCCTCCTCAGTCCCTGTAGACCCTCCCTTTACCATCCATCCCTGCCTCCTCCTCCAGTCCCTGTAGACCCTCCCTTTACCACCTCCGCTGCCTCCTCCAGTCCCTGTAGACCCTCCCTTTACCACCTCCAGTCCTGACTCCTCTCCTGTAACCCTCCTTTCCCCCCTTTACACCTCCCTGCCTCCTCCAGTCCCTGTAGACCCTCCCTTTACCACCTCCATCCTGACTGACCTCCTCCAGTCCCTGTAGACCCTCCCTTTACCACCTCCACTGCCTCCTCCAGTCCCTGTAGACCCTCCCTTTACCATCCTCCACTGCCTCCTCCAGTCCCTGTAGACCCTCCCTTTACCTCTCCACTGCCTCCTCAGTCCCTGTAGACCCTCCCTTTACCCCTCCACTGCCTCCTCCAGTCCCTGTAGACCCTCCCTTTACCACCTCCACTGCCTCCTCCAGTCCCTGTAGACCCTCCTTCTCTACCCCTCCATCCCTGTGACCTCCTTACCACTCCGCTCTCCAGTCCCTGTAGACCCTCCCTTTACCTCCTCCACTGCCTCCTCCAGTCCCTGTAGACCCCCACCACCTCCATCCCTGTAACCTCCTTACCACCTCCACTGCCTCCTCCAGTCCCTGTAGACCCTCCCTTTACACCTCTCCAGTCCTAGACCCTCCTTTCCCCTCCATGCCTCAGTCCCTGTAGACCCTCCCTTTACCACCTCCACTGCCTCCTCCAGTCCTGTAACCTCCTACCACTGCCTCCTCCAGTCCCTGTAGACCCTCCCTTTACCTCCTCCACTGCCTCTGTAGACCCTCTTCCCTTGTAACCCTCCCTTACCTCCTCACTGCCTCCTCCAGTCCCTGTAGACCCTCCCTTTACCCTACTGCCTCCTCCAGTCCCTGTAGACCCTCCCTTTACCACCTCCACTGCTCCTCCATCCCTGTAACCCTCCCTTTACTCCCCCTCCCAGTCCCTGTAGACCCTCCCTTTACCACCTCCATCCCTGTAGACCCTCCTTACCACCTCAGTCCTCCGCCTGTAGACCCTCCCTTTACCACCTCCAGTCTGGCCCTCTTTCCCCTAGCCATCCCTGTAGACCCTCCCTTTACCACCTCCAGTCCTGTAGACCCTCCCTTTACCTCCAGTCCCTGTAGACCCTCCCTTTACCACCTCCACTGCCTCCTCCAGTCCCCTGTAGACCCTCCCTTTACCACCTCCATCCGTAGACCCTCCCTTTACCACTCCAGTCCCTGTAGACCCCCTTTACCACTCCAGTCCTGTAGACCCTCCCTTACCACCTCCACTGCCTCTTCCAGTCCCTGTAGACCTCCCTTTACCTCCTCCACTGCCTCCTCCAGTCCCTGTAGACCCTCCCTTTACCTTCCCTCCACTGCCTCCTCCAGTCCCTGTAGACCCTCTCTTTACCACCTCCACTGCCTCCTCCAGTCCCTGTAGACCCTCCTTTACCCCTCCACTGCTCCTCCAGTCCCTGTAGACCCTCCCTTTACCACCTCCACTGCCTCCTCCAGTCCCTGTAGACCCTCCCTTTACCTCCTCACTGCCTCCTCCAGTCCCTGTAGACCCTCCCTTTACCTCCTCCACTGCTCCTCCAGTCCCTGTAGACCCTCCCTTTACCTCCTCCCTGCCTCCTCCAGTCCCTGTAGACCCTCCCTTTACCACCTCCAGTCCCTGTAGACCCTCCCTTTACCTCCTCCACTGCGTCCTCCAGTCCCTGTAGACCCTCTCTTTACCACCTCCAGTCCCTGTAGACCTCCCTTACCACCTCCAGTCCCTGTAGACCCTCCCTTTACCTCCTCCAGTCCCTGTAGACCCTCCCTTTACCACCTCCACTGCCTCCTCCAGTCCCTGTAGACCCTCCCTTTACCACCTCCAGTCCCTGTAGACCCTCCCTTTACCACTCCAGTCCCTGTAGACCCTCCCATTACCACCTCCAGCTGCCTCCTCCAGTCCCTGTAGACCCTCCCTTTACCACCTCCAGTCCCTGTAGACCCTCCCATTACCACCTCCGCTGCCTCCTCTAGTCCCTGTAGACCCTCCCTTTACCCTCCTCCGCTGCCTCCTCTATCCTGTAGACCTCCCATTACCTCCTCCCTGCCTCCTCTAGTCCCTGTAGACCCTCCCTTTACCTCCTCCGCTGCCTCCTCTAGTCCCTGTAGACCCTCCCTTTACCTCCTCCGCTGCTCTCCCTAGTCCCTGTAGACCCTCCCTTTACCACCTCCGCTGCCTCCTCTAGTCCCTGTTAGACCCTCCCATTACCTCCTCCGCTGCCTCCTCTAGTCCCTGTAGACCCTCCCTTTACCTCCTCCGCTGCCTCCTCTAGTCCCTGTAGACCCTCCCTTTACCTCCTCCGCTGCCTCCTCAGTCCCTGTAGACCCTCCCTTTACCACCTCCCTGCCTCCTCCAGTCCCTGTAGACCCTCCCTTTACCCCTCCGCTGCCTCCTGCAGTCCCTGTAGACCCTCCTTTACCTCCTCCACTGCCTCCTCCAGTCCCTGTAGACCCTCCCTTTACCACCTCCGCTGCCTCCTCCAGTCCCTGTAGACCCTCCCTTTACCACCTCCAGTCCCTGTAGACCCTCCCTTTACCCCTCCAGTCCCTGTAGACCCTCCCATTACCACCCTCCTCCACTGCCCTCCTCCAGTCCCTGTAGACCCTCCCTTTACCACCTCCGCTGCCTCCTCCAGTCCCTGTAGACCCTCCCTTTACCACCTCCGCTGCCTCCTCCAGTCCCTGTAGACCCTCCCTTTACCACCTCCGCTGCCTCTCTAGTCCCTGTAGACCCTCCCTTTACCACCTCCGCTGCCTCCTCCAGTCCCTGTAGACCCTCCCTTTACCTCCTCCGCTGCCTCCTGCAGTCCCTGTAGACCCTCCCTTTACCACCTCCGCTGCCTCCTCCAGTCCCTGTAGACCCTCCCATTACCACCTCCACTGCCTCCTCCAGTCCCTGTAGACCCTCCCTTTACCACCTCCGCTGCCTCCTCCAGTCCCTGTAGACCCTCCCTTTACCACCTCCACTGCCTCCTCCAGTCCCTGTAGACCCTCCCTTTACCACACTCCGCTGCCTCCTCTAGTCCCTGTAGACCCTCCCTTTACCACCTCCGCTGCCTCCTCCAGTCCCTGTAGACCCTCCCTTTACCTCCTCCGCTGCCTCCTGCAGTCCCTGTAGACCTCCCTTTACCACCTCCGCTGCCTCCTCCAGTCCCTGTAGACCCTCCCTTTACCACCTCCGCTGCCTCCTCCAGTCCCTGTAGACCCTCCCTTTACCACCTCTGCTGCCTCCTCCAGTCCCTGTAGACCCTCCCTTTACCACCTCCACTGCCTCCTCCAGTCCCTGTAGACCCTCCCTTTACCTCCTCCACTGCCTCCTCCAGTCCCTGTAGACCCTCTCTTTACCACCTCCACTGCCTCCTCCAGTCCCTGTAGACCCTCCCTTTACCACCAAAGTCTGTGATAAAAGCAGCGGGATGACCTTTGACCATGCCAGAAGTAGGAAATCATCATTTATACCGAAAAGTTCGAACTATAAGCCGCGACTTTTTTCCCCATCTTTAAACCCTGCGGCTTAAACAACGATGCGGCTTATTTGCGGATTTTTCCGATTTCAGAAACATCACACCCTCGTCTATTCTTAGCTTCTCTGTAACTCACCATATCGTGTTTACTGTTCATGAATTTTTATGATGCTTTTAACTACGATTTTCTCTGTAATCATGTAATGGAATCAGTAACCCGTTCAGAAATACAGGAATCGACATAAGTAAAGCCCATTACTGATATCTTTTTTCATCAGTTTGTCTTCTACAAAAATACGATCGCTTCGAACAGTGCAATGTGTGGGCTGTTTCCGACCTGTTTAATCTTGACTAACACTAGCTGAATTAAGAACAAAATAACTAAGCATTGGCACGGTATTAAGCGAAATACAACAATCGAATCGTTTCATTAATGTTCTGGTTTGTTATTATATGCGTTATCTTACCAAGTGCGTCTTGCAATTCAAAAACGATTAGTGCATTCGACTCGGTCATTGTCAGACCTTGGCTTCGATCCACCATTGTTGAAATCGTGGACAGGGAGTGAAGGTTTGCATTTGATACCTTTGCTTTGATTGGCCTGCGCTTTCGAGTACTCAACCAATCGCTTAGCTTGATACACCAATGAACGCAGGAGTGAACTGCCTTTCTAGTGCATCGTTAATGTGTTGGTTTTTTTCGGTATTTTTTTTTAAAGCAATGATGTTGGAAAGACAACACTTGTAAGAAGCCTCATAAAAACTTCGATTCTAATTGATTTAAAACACATCGTACTAAAAAAAAAAAAAGACTGAAGTAAAGCTGGAAACATGCTCTTGTATTCTGACCTATTTAAACGCCAATGAATGCAATGAACACATTGTATGTGTTGATTTTCGAACGCTCGGCCAGCTGCCGCCTGCGGCACATCAGACTGTGCGGCTTATAAACCAGTGCGGCTTATTTGTGAAAAAAGTTCAGATTAAAAAAAAAATTTAGTGGGTGCGGCTTATATACAGGTGCACTCAATAGACCGAACTTTAGGGTACCGATGTCACACGGGGCTAACAAAATGTTTCATGCTGAAATATGCGGGCAGAACAGCATTTCATGCATTTCATGTTTGATACACTTTTGTAAGAACAAGGTTTGAATCTATTTCCAACATGCTCTTCTTTCATTTTGTGCTCAAGTCTAGCAAAAAATGTTTCTAGGATGTCAACGAATGCTGGAGCTGGAAGACTTATAATAATATGTTTCACTAGAAAATTATACTGCAGCAGAGAACTGGATGGGCCTGCTTCAAAATCTCAGAGGTAACAGTTTTGTTTTGAACCGATTTATTCTGAGGTCACTTAACCTGTTTGACGAGTTATTTAAGACCCAAAGAAACACTCTCAAACACACAGAGATAGATTTCATGGACAGTTCATTTTGTGCCCCATCAACCACTACATTCTGTCCATCTACAGAGGCCATTTTCAAGGCGTTCCAGGGGTCAGTGTTGAGCTTCCTCTGTGCTATTCATAATGAGGTAAATGCTCTGTTCCCTGATGACAATCCTGTGCATATACTAGATTTAGCTCCCTTTATACACTCTCCCATCACAGATTCCCGCCATCTGGTTAAAGATCTCAAGGTACTCCTGAGGCCGTTGTAGCAAGTTCCTCTGTATCATTCTTCATAAAATTAAAGAATTGCTCCCTAGTAACATTTCTGTCGTTGTTCTAGATTTACCTCCCTTACCAATCCCATTTTCTAGGTCTTCCAGAGGTTATAGCAGACAAGCTCCTCTGTGCTGTTCATCGAAGTGTAGGTGTGGATGGGAGTGATGTCTTATTCCTTGATAACATTTCTTTGTCTTTACAAGATTTACCTCCCATTACAGACTCTCTCACATCACAAGACTTCACCCCTTTACTGATCGCAATTGTCAAGGTATTCCAGACATAGTGGTAGAGGGGTTTAACTGCACCATGCTACATGAAGTGGAAGCATAGTATCCTCGTTAACATTTCTCGAATAGACTGCAGACAGGTTACACCTGCACGGTTCTGTGTCAACAACAAGTCTGGTTGTTACCTACCTGGATAAGGGACCTGTCCTCGTGTCATGACCTCCTGCAGCAGAATGCCGTAGGACCATACATCTGACTTGATGGTGAACTTGCCGTACAGTGCTGCCTCTGGGGCCGTCCACTTGATCGGGAACTTGGCACCTTCATACACATATGCCAACAGTAGGATGAAAAATCATAGGTATATTTTTTCTGTTATTCACATAACGAATAGTTCGCAGGGATGCCAAAACAGGAATGTCAACAGTGATGCTGCTGCTATGTGTTCATCGAGGCATCTGAGAGGACAATGGAGAATATCTGATGGTGCCCATCTCCTCTCTGAGTCACCTTGTGCATGCTGGGTGTTTTTATCATATCACCAAATGCTGACATGGATTTCAGGATCGTTGACAAGCTCATATGATCTACAGCTATACACACAGAAGGGGAGTTCAGTCATTAGTAGATAATAGGATTCAGAACAATCCCACATCACATTTCTATCACCAGTCCCTGCCGAGGTATCAATGCCCTATGACTAAGAAGCAAGGGTTTTAAACGCACATCTATCACAGCCATAAAAAAAACAACAACATACACATATGTATCATAAAATCAACATACTTATCTCTCGGACCTCTTCAAAATGTATATTCCTGCCCCATTTCCTCCATTGTTCCTCTGACTAATTATTGGAATTTCCTGTCATACCTGACAACAGCCCAGTCCTGCAGCAGTCTCGCTCTCTGAGGCAGACACTGGGGAACTCAGTGCCTTTCCAAAGTTCTGTGTCATGCCCCTTCCATAACGACTTTCACATCAGTATTTCAAACTGTGTTTAAACACCAGTTGCAAAACACCACTTGAAAAATTATTCAATTGTTGCCTGTCGCTTGCACACATTCACTTAAACACAAATGAGCTTTTCACCTGAATTATGCTGTTGTGCCCATGCCAGTGCATGTGTGTGAGACATGGTGTGTCAGTGTGAGTGTTTGTGCATGTGTGTTCGTCTATTTGCAAAGACATTTCTGACATTGTTTTGGCCAATAGGAAGGCAATATTATGGATTGGTGGAGACTTCAACTTACTGGTTATTGACTGGCGTGAAGATGCCATACTTGGTAATCAATATAATAAAAACATTAATTCTCAGTTTTTTGATACCACCAAAGACCTTGGATTAGTGCAGTCAGTTGAAATGCCAACACGTAGCAATGCATTCTTGGATTTACTTTTTACCAATTGCCCAGGCGCTTTAGGCAATCAGGAATTAATTGCAGGCCTGGGTGATCATGACATCATTCTCTTAGAGAGCAACTTTCAACCTTTTCAAAGAAAACCCCCTAAATGTACTATCAGACTCTGGAACCAAGCAGACTTACCAAAATTACGCAGGGATACTCATGATTTCAGTCGTCTTTTTTTGAAGTCTCATAGTGCTAAAGATAATGTCAATGACCTTTGGAGGTGCATAAAAACTAATTTGGAATTTATTATGGATGACAACATACCAACTAAAATAACTTCAAGCAAGAACCACCAGCCATGAATTAATTCAAAAACTAAACGTTTGTTGACAAGGAAACATCGGTTCTTTAAGAAATTGAAACTACACCCTAATTCAGAAAGATTACCGATTAGGTATAAACATATTAAGAGATGGTGCCAGAAGGAATGTAGGCTTGCCCACTCCAATTATGTTAATTCGATGATTTCAGAAGGTGATCATCAAAACAAGAAATTATGGTCTTACATAAGGAGTAAGAGACAGGACAATATTGGGATTCCAGACCTGAGAAATAATCAGAATAATCTAATACAGGACCCTGAAGGAAAAACAAATTTACTAAACAATCAGTTTTGTTCGGTTTTCTCAAATCCCAAACCTCTAATTAACGTTAGACTAAAGGATGATGATAAACTCCCTGAAATGCAAAATATCAAAGTAAACAAAGCAGGAGTATTTAAGTTACTGACCAACATCAATGAAAACAAAGCTACTGGTCCTGATGGCATTCCTGGCAAGCTCTTAAAATTATGTGCCAATGAATTGACTGAGGTATATCAACTACTTTTCCAAGCTTCATTGGATCAGGGAGTAATACCTGATGAGTGGCGAGATGCTAGCATTGTCCCTTTATTCAAAAATGGTGACAAAACAAAAGCAGAGAACTACAGACCTGTATCTCTTACATCCATACCAGCAAAATTACTTGAACATATAATACATAGTAGCATAATGGACCATCTTGAAAAATATGACTTCTTAAATAACGCCCAGCATGGTTTTAGATAGCGAAGGAGTTGTGAGACTCAACTTATAACAACTCTCAATGATTTTAATAACTGTCTTAACAACAGACAGCAAATAACTGTAGTTCTGTAAGGCGTTGGAACTCACTGCCAGGTGCCATCAAGATTGCCACATATGCAGTCTCTTTTAAAAATCAAACTGATAAGACAATCTTGAGATCTGCATATTGATTGACTTTTCTATCTTAACTTCCCCATATACTTTATGGTTACCTAGGCCTTAACCTGGCCATTGCTTTTAGCCTTTTCAATATCATGTGCGACCCCTTGTTGCCAAATTTTGCTCCAGGGGCCAACAGGCTGAGTCGCACATGATATTTAAAAGGCTAAAAGCAATGGCCAGGTTGAGTCTTTTTTTTAACATGCGCGCTGGTGATCTACTCATTTTTGAGTGCACCAGCTTTTAAGGAAGAAGAAGAAGAAGAATTATGGTTTCTGAGTGAATATCAGACCTGCCAACCCCCTAGGAGACCAATGAGTAAGAACTGAAGCTCAGTGAGGCAGAAATGTGTAATTTCAGAGAGCTAAGAGTAATCAAGCGCGACACTTACCTTTTTTCAAACAAACACGATGCGATGAAATTGTTCGCACAATTTTTGTGAACTTTACTTTTCTTCAAAAACAAGCTTTTCTTTTAAGTGTCACAAGAAATCTTTAGAAATTATGAAAATGCAGAATACACTGGAAACACACATACTGTTGAGTATGTATGCGTTTGTTTGCATGAGTATTCTCCCTCCCTCCCTCTCTGTTGTGTGAAGTCTACATGTTTTTATCCCTTCCTGATTACCCCCCCTCACTCTTCCTCAGTATATATGTATATATGTGTGTGTGTGTGTGTGTGTGTTAAGCTGCTGACACACGAGCCTTTTCGTCCATACAGTTGAGACGAACCGTTTGAACCTGTGCGGTCCGACCAGTCAGTGTCGAACGGACGGAGTGCTTCACGATAGTTTTAAAACCTTCGAGTTTGATCCCACATGTCGCTCAAAGGACTGTGCAATTGAATACGAAGCTTTTTCTCGAATACTTAGATTCTTATAATTTTTTGAGTTGACATTCCAAAGCACATCATGGCCTTGGTGCGATTCAATCAAATGTTTGGTCTCCGAATCGGACAGTCTGACCGCCTTGCTGGCCGACGCCATTCTTCCTCGTGTCATGGGTGTTGGCTTAGTGCTGAGCGTTGATTGGTTGGAGGATACTAACTGTCCATTTCGAACAGATCACGGTGTATCTCGAACGGTCGGGTTTAACTGGATGCCAAAGTCCATTTGAGATGTACGTTTACTACGACAGACACTACGTTTGGGATCGGGTTCGACCGGTACTTCCGATGCGTACGGTCGGGGAGGCTCGTGTGTCAGCCGCTTTAGTGTGCGTGTTAGTTTGTGTGTGTGTGTTAGTGTGTGTGTGTGTTAGTGTGTGTGTGTGTTAGTGTTAGTGTTAGTGTGTGTGTGTGTGTGTGTGTGTATTGCTGGAAGAATTTGACGTGTTAGAGGAATCGATGTGCTTGCGTGACTCAAGGTGATGCTTCACATCCACCATCCCGCCATGGGAAATTGTGAAGTCCGACTCGCAAGTGGTACACCGTGCACAATTTACACCTTTAGCCGAAGGTCGTATGCACGGGAACTTTTCCGAGTATTCTTTATGGAACTTTTGACCAAGTTTTTTCTTTTTCGCATCATGTCCAGAACTTTCTGCTCCATGTCTTGACATTTTCTCAGCTAAAACTTCAAAAGGACGCCAACTTCGCTGAATGGTAAAGATGGTGAAACGAACTGCGCATGACCGGAAACGCTTCTTGAAGATTACTGGTTATACGCACGGCGCCGTGCATATCTGTACATAAGCCAATTTTTTCATCCGTTTTTTTTTTTTTTTTTTTGTTGTTGAAAACTTTCAAAGCGTAATCTTTTGGCTAAATGCGTAAGGGCGTAAGAATTATCACTTGGGTGTAATAAATTACGTGAAATGCGTAATGGTTGGCAGGTCTGGAATATGCAATTTTCTTCGTAATGGCTGAATGGTTTAGCGGTTACTGATTTCATACATTAGAAGGACAGATTCATCTATACTGTTAAAGTGTCACAGTTTGAGTACAATTATAGCATGTGGATGCAAAATATATCTTAAAATTGGTGTTTACTGCCACAGATAAAGAACACAGTATATGTGGGTAGCAAAGCAAGCACCACAAGACAATGCCTCGTAAGAGAAAGATGCACACCCTCAACACAACAATGCCATGAACGGACATGCATTCCTGACCAGACCAAATGTGTGGTGACTCACCTTGTTGAGGGTTGTACTCTCCATCTTCAATGACCTTGGCCAGACCAAAGTCAGCCACCTTGACGATGTTGTTCTCTCCCACCAGAATGTTCCTGGCAGCCAGATCCCTGTGGATGTAGCTGTGGATCTCCAGATAGGACATGCCACTGGCCACCTGTCACACATCGAAAACCAAATCATTCAAAGGAAAGGTTTGTATAACACATTCATGACAGCTAGGGAATTTTAATGAGGAAAAAAAGAGCTTTAGGTCAAGAATACACAATCTTAGGGAATTTTAATGAGGAAAAAAAGAGCTTTAGGTCAAGAATACACAATTTGCGAGCACAAAGCAGATCAGTATGTTTTCAAGGTTCATATAAAAACTAGACTCCATTATAGACATGATGGAACTTTTTTTTTCCTGTATTGCATATATACTTTTAACCTGTTGAGTGCCAATGACTGATATTTCGGTCGATAAAATACTTCCACTTCAGTGCCAGTGACCAAAATTTTGGTTGGTGATCTTTCGCTATTTTTAGCTGGAAAACCCTAGCAATTTCACTGACTTATTTGGTGTATGACGAAGGTTTAGGATCCCGTCCAGTGGCCAATTAAATCATATTTCATGATGTGTACACATACTGTGTGCCCAGTCCATTGAAAGTGAAGACCCCACAGGCTCTGAGTAGTTTTCACTCACCAACAGTAGCAGACAATGCAACACCCGGACTTAGCGGCCTACAATCGACTCGAAAAACCTTTTCTGCTCTCGAAACAGCGAATATTATTCTAGAAGAGGGCAATTCAAATCTTGAGTCAGTCGATTCGCTCGACACATGGGAAAGTGACGACAATTAGGTGCATGCATTGTTGATGGGTCAAGTTGACCCAGCTGACACAAGCGTCATTACGCCAAGCCAGCCAGCCAGCGTGTGTGATTCTCGGCAGCTTGAAACCAACACACACGAAGAAGAAGATTTGCTTTCAGTCTGTGTGGGGCGAAAGAGAAGACGGACTGAAGTGAGGAGGGGGGTTCACGGCAGAGGGAGAGGGAGAGGCGGTGTGTCAAAGGGGCGTGGCAGACAATCAGCAGCTGCAACTCGAACTAGGACAGCTAGATTTCAAGCGAAATTTTCACTACCAAACTTTTATAGCCCAACAACACTGCCATTTAGTGGAAACCTGGGGATAAAAGTTCCAACTAGCGAAAACTTCCAGCTGCATGTTTATATTTTAAAAATATTTTTCTAACAAATTTTATCCTTTTTTCCACATTTGTTTATATAACAGCATGGTGCTCATACCCAGATAAAGATTTCTGTTTGATTTTGATGTCAACACATACAGGAATAACGCAGATTCCTAAAATATAGTTTTATGGGGTTTTCTTAGCTGGATGAGGAGCTATGGATTTTTGTTTATTTTATGCAAAAACGCCCAAAAACCCTTGGCAAGGGGAATGAACTTATTTACACAGACGCTGGCGCTCAAGGGGTTAATGTGGTGTCATGCGTTTGAGTAGTTTGTTAATGTATTCAAACACAATATATGCCTTGATATTTGAGGCAAATTATATACATATATGTGTGTATTATTCATGTTTCACTTTTTTCAAATGTGAATCTCTCTTGCCATCAAAACTGTTTGTGTTAAAATTCATTGGTTGCCTCATGATGAACTGATAGTGATTGCTCCGTGTGACTTCCTGGTTTAACTTGCTCTGAACGAATTACCTTGATCTCGGCCTTTCTTTCAACGATCATTTCACACTGCCAGCCCTGATTAGGGTTTTTGAAAGTTATCAATTCTCTGGAGTGGCACCTCATTTCCACAAATGTTGGTATGAGCTATTAATATCTTTACTGACCTTTCCCTATGCCAAATGGGACCAATGAAAGCTGAGTCTGTTGCTGTGCCTGCGAGCAGTAGAGGTCTTTGTTCAGTGGCCGACTTGTGTACGTTTAATGTATTTCAACCATGGAGCATTACAAATTGTGCCACATAGTCTTCAAATTTTTTTTTTTCTCTTCAACAAACTCACTGTGTCAATAATTAGCTTAGAAAATCATTTTCTGACTTTCAATAACTTTTTTTTTTTTGGGGGGGGGGGGGGGGGGGGATTTTTTTTTTTTTTACCAACCCATAAAAATTTGTGAGGAAAATCAAGAAAGAAAACTGACAATGCCAAGTGAGCGATTATGTGCAGGTTTGTTTAATGGGTGGTGTGGGAGGTGCCACATTGCTATGTTTATGTGCAGATTTGTTTAACGGGTGGTGTGGGAGGTGCCACATTGCTATGTTTATGTGCAGGTTTGTTTAACGGGTGGTGTGGGAGGTGCCACATTGCTATGTTTATGTGCAGGTTTGTTTAATGGGCTGAGTGGGACGTGGGTGTACAGGTTTGTTTAATGGGCGGTGTGGAAGGTCCCACATTACTAAGGGGACAGAAAAGAGCTGACAGCCATGTAATAGCTGGTTGTCTTAAAGTGGTTCTTTCCATTCATGGCCAAGCTAGTTATGGTAATAATGAAAGAAAGCCAGCTGAAGAGGCAGAAGGAGAATCATGAAAGAAAAAGCTGACGTCTGTCTCACCTGTGCGGCCATGTCTATAAGACTGGGGATTTTGGCCCTGGCTCCCTCGCCTTCCCGCAGGTAGTCCAGCAGACTGCCATGACTCATGAGTTCTGTGACGATGTAGATGGGCTCTTCCTTGGTGCACACGGCGTACAGACGCACCAGCTTGTCGTGCTGGCACTTTTTCATGATCTGTGCCTCTTCCAGGAACTTGGCGGCGGACATCGTGTCGGGCTTCAGGGTCTTGATGGCAACATCCCTATAGCCATTGTACTTTCCTGCCACAAAGATCCATAAACTGATTTAAGAAAAGGGGGCTCTGTTAGTGGCGTCACAGCAGAAATACATCCATCAATATCATAGCTGCCAGCCTTAAAGAGTGAAACTTCTTGAACCTGGGGATGAAGGAGGTGGTGTGACAAGGCAGCAGTTTGACTTCTGACTGAAAGCATTTCTAACCCTCTTCTGTCTCAGTTGACAGACATGGAATTTAAAAATAAAATGCATTTTTCATACGTATACTTGCCAACATCCACATATAACATTAGGTGGGCTTTCTTCTGCAGTACATCCTAATTAAAAAATGACCCTTAAACCCTACACTTTTAAGCATAACTTTGAAATTCTAGATATTTTCACTAGATCCAGCATTTCTGGAACACTTTCTACATCAGGTAAATTTCAGGAAAGCTTGGGAGGGTTGGCAGCTGTGCAACAAGCTGTGCCAAGTGAAGACACTGTTCACCTTCACCAGGCTGTATCACCTCTTCCTAATAGCATCCTCCATAACACAGGCATCTTCTGTTTTAAAACAGTCTTAATGCTGACCCTGCAAACTAAATGGTGCACAGGTATTTCTCCGCAACTGACTGTCTTGGAGGCAGACCAAAGGTCTGGATGCACAGTGTGAAGAGCTGGTTTGGTTACAGCACCTGCACCTGCAGTCAGCAACCAAGGACAGAGGGCCATGGGAATCACAAACTGTATAGGCAGCCCCCAAAACCTTGCTATAATTTATAGTCATGGAGCAATAAAGACAATGATGGCTGTTTCTCTTTGCACAATTTGGCAGACCCACTAGTTTTCTGGAGTAGGAAATGGGGCTGGGTAGAAGACACCCCCAGCAGGAAATGGGGCTGGGTACAAGACATCCCCAGCAGGAAATGGGGCTGGGTACAAGACACCCCCAGTAGGAAATGGGGCTGGGTACAAGACACCCCCAGTAGGAAATGGGGCTGGGTACAAGACACCCCCAGTAGGAAATGGGGCTGGGTACAAGACACCCCCAGTAGGAAATAGGGCTGGGTACAAGACACCCCACAAAGCCAGGGCTGGGTAGAAGACACCCCCACAAAGCCAGTATCCAGCCTCCCTCAGCAGGCTATGACCTGGAACCAACAGGCGGCAGGGAGGAAGGGACAACCAGAAACAGCTGGAATAAAGACAGTGAGACAGGAATGGAGGAAGGGAAACAACCAGAGGCAGAAAGGATCACACAAAATCTTGTCAATTGGTGGCTTGAGCTCCTTGTTTTCTCCTTATTCTTTCTGACTCTGTTCACATCATGTGGCTTTCAAGGACTCCTTCTACTAGCAAATACAAGCAAGAATTATTCTATTCTTCTCTGGGTTTGCGTGTTTTCTTTGTCTTTTTATTCTGGGGTGTCTTTCCCTCTCTCTTTCTTTCTTTTTTTTTTTTTTTTTTTTTTGTATCAGTTGTCGGATCAATGGAGCACCTAAGGGGGTGACTTTTTCTTCTTTTTCTTTTTTTTTTCCCCCCCTTTTTTCCTCCTAAGGCCAAAATCCACCTCTTCATGTTTTGGTGCTTCACACTGTCCTCTTGATCTTTCCATGCAGTGAATGACTTCATGGTATAAGAACCACCTATCAACAGAGACACTGGATTCAAAAGTCCTCCCATCTACAAGCTTTTCAACCATGCGGCCACAGACCAAAACAGCCCATGAATGTGTCAACAGACTCATGAGGAATATTTCTGTCTGGTGAAAGTCTTCAGACAAGCTGAGTGTGCCTGAAAGAATGTATCCAATTATGAAAGTGACCTGTTTTCTCCAGTTTCTTGGCATGACAGACAGATGGACCAGTCAGCTGTCTTAGGCATGTCCTTGATGATAAGTTAGTTAGTTATTTTATTTAAAGTCTTTTCATCATGTCGATGATTTTAGACTCCCTTGATGACAACCAATACGTGATGTGGCCCTTCCCACTCTGTGCTTGTGGAGACCTCAGTTATGATGTCTCCTCTCCATCCATGCCTGCGGTCAGCTCATATCAACACGGTGACTGCATCCATGTCCAAGTGCTTTCGCTCCAGACCAAGTCCTGAATTTTCAACTCAGAAGTGATGACTGTTCTGTTATATAGTTCTCAAACTTAACCCGTAGAGTGCCTTTAAGCTGTCAGCTGACGCCGCAGTAAAAATGCTTTCCCAGTGCCTATGGGCCGTCCACTGACGTCATGCATTTTTCTTGAATTCTCATTCGTTACTATTTCTATCAACGGACTCAAATAGAGTGTGCGTAGTAAGCCTTATATGTCTGTAGTATTAAAATGATGTGCAAATGACCACACGTGAGGGGAAAGACCATTTATTCTCCTCACTGACTGGATGACCTGCCAGCACTTCGTCTCACTTGCAAAGATGGCGGCGCAACCTTCGACATGCGCAGCGACCAAATCAACGTATTTACACAGCTGAGCAGGCTCTGCTAATCATTTTTGACAAAGACAATAATCTTTTATTCAACGACTCACTCGAGCATGAAGGTGAGATGATGATAGTGATGGAATTGCCGACCATATTCGTCAGTTACTGAGTCGGGCTGTGTGACCTCAGTGTGTGTTCAGCTGACTGATTGCCAGCCAGCGTCGAATGAGCTAGCCTAGTGTGTACTCTGCACTGTGTGCCAGTGGCCAGTGACATGATAGTCAGTGCGAGAGGGGAGCGCGGCCTGCTCGCGGCGTGACACGGGGCAGAGGGAAAGGTAGGGGAAGAGGAGGAGTGAAAGAGAGGGTTGAAGTCCAGCAAGGGGGTGTGGTGGGGAGAGGGGGGCGTGGTCATGGACTGATCTGTCTGCTTAGAGTGTGAGCATCTTGATAGACTTCTAAACTGTTTTACTTTCATTTACAGGTGTAGTGTGACAATACAAACTTTATTTTCAACTTTTTTGCTTTGTGTTCTTTTTGGATGTGAAGCTGTAGTGGTAAATACATATGTTTTTGATTGTGCAAAAAAATCTATCCAAATCTAAATGCCTAAATATTTTTTTATTACCAAAATTAAAACAAAAGAAGCCCATATTCAAAATCTTCATTCAATTTCCTTCAAAAATTATATATATTTCATTTTTATATCTTTTGTAGTTTCTGAGCTAGAATTTTTTGTTAATTATTACCCCCAAATCATTAGATTTCCCTGGCACTGGGAAAGCCTTTGTTTGTAATATTTTCAGGCAGTGAACTTGTTAAAGAACAACAAAGCCACTCTCAATTTTCAGGTTCATCTTACCAGCAGATGGCTAAAAGTCATTTCAAACAAAGCTCTGTGGGAGAGAAAACTAAACAAAGTTCTTACTGATACTGATAAAGAGGAGAAAAAGGATGGATTGATCACACAGTGCAAAATCCTCCAACCAACATCACAAAACAGGCTCTCTAATGGAACCCACTGGGGAAACAGAAGGTGGGACTTGACAGACCGGGCACCATTGCATGGATTTCAAAGTGAAACAGTGGGAATGACATTAGCCCAGCTGAGGAGGCCAGCCTACAATCCAGACTGCTGGAAGAGTGTTGCCGCAACCCTCCTCCTCAGGGATCTCCAAGGATTAACCATCCATGATCCATGTCAAAGAGACCAGCCCAGAATCCAGACTGCTACAAGAGTGTTGCCACAACCCTACTCCTCAGGGATCTCCAAGGATTAACCATCCATGATCCATGTCAAAAGTCTTTAGTGTGGCCAAAACCATGGGAGCTGTCAGTAGATGTAGGTAGCGGCAGTCATCACCCAGCTCCATGACCAAGTGATAATTATCATCAGTAGAGGGGTGAGCTGGTCTGTGTTAGAACAGAACAGGCACCACTCAATACCCCTGAAAACACTCAGCAGCAGTAAAAGTCTCCATTGGTGGGCTGCCTCATGACATCCCCCTGTGGAATGCTGGAACTGCGACAGGAGGAGCACAGCCATGTGTGTAGGGGAGACAATGGAACTACAACAGGATGACCACGGCCATGTGTGTAGGGGAGACAATGGAACTACGACAGGACGAGCACGGCCATGTGTGTAGGGGAGACACTGGAACTATGACAGGACGAGCACGGCCATGTGTGTAGGGGAGACAATGGAACTACGACAGGACGAGCACGGCCATGTGTGTAGGGGAGACAATGGAACTACGACAGGACGAGCACGGCCATGAGTGTAGGGGAGACAATGGAACTACGACGGGACGACCACGGCCATGTGTGTAGGGGAGACAATGGAACTACGACAGGATGAGCACGGCCATGAGTGTAGGGGAGACAATGGAACTACGACGGGACGAGCACGGCCATGTGTGTAGGGGAGACAATGGAACTACGACAGGACGAGCACGGCCATGTGTGTAGGGGAGACACTGGAACTACGACAGGATGAGCACGGCCATGTGTGTAGGGGAGACACTGGAACTACGACAGGACGAGCACGGCCATGTGTGTAGGGGAGACAATGGAACTACGACGGGACGAGCACGGCCATGTGTGTAGGGGAGACAATGGAACTACAACAGGATGAGCACGGCCATGTGTGTAGGGGAGACACTGGAACTATGACAGGATGACCATGGCCATGTGTGTAGGGGAGACAATGGAACTACGACAGGAGGAGCACAGCCATGAGTGTAGGGGAGATAATGGAACTACGACAGGACGAGCACGGCCATGTGTGTAGGGGAGACAATGTGAGGCATCACTGCATGGTCCATTCAGGTTGACAAGTTAAAAATGCCATAGCTTTTCAATGAACTTTTGCTGCCATTTTCATGACTGTAAATAAGCTACTGTTAAATACTCCCTTGATTGACTGCTGAATTGTAGGGAGGAGAGCGGAAGAAATTGTTTCACACAGACAACGGTTACCTTGCCACCGTCCATACAGTTCAATAAGTTTAAAGTTTCATGAAATTTTAATGACTTTTCCATGCCATTTTGTAAAATATTCATGACAACAAATCAGCATTTGTTCAATACTCCCTTGAGTAACGATTGTACTGTTAGGCGGGAGGAGTAGAGGGGGGAGGAATTATTATACATAGTAAATGGTTACCTTGACAGGGTCCATACAGACTGACAAGTTTCATGACATTTGAATGTCTTCTCCGTGCCATTTTATGAAATTTCCATGACTGCAGATCAGATCAGCTATTGTTGTTTCACTTCATTACTCCCTAACATCATTGTTGAACTGTTGGGGGGAAAGACAGTCATTGTTCGTTCACTTCATTACTCCCTAACACCATTGTTGAACTGTTGGGGGGAAAGACAGTCATTGTTCGTTCACTTCATTACTCCCTAACACCATTGTTGAACTGTTGGGGGGAAAGACAGTCATTGTTCGTTCACTTCATTACTCCCTAACACCATTGTTGAACTGTTGGGGGGAAAGACAGTCATTGTTCGTTCACTTCATTACTTCCTAACATCACTGTTGAACTGTTGGGGGAAAGGAGGTAGGAACTGTTTCACATACACAACGGTTTTCTTGCCAGTGTCTGTTCTGGCTGACAAGTTAAAAATTCCGTAACGTTTTAATTTTTCCATGCCATTTTGCGTTAAACTTCCATGACCACAAATCAGCTTTCGTTCAATACTCCCTGAGTAACTGTTGTACTGCTGAGGGGTGGGGGATGGGAGAGGAAGTGTTTTCACTTAGAGACTGGTTATCTTGAACAGCTTGAAAAGTTCAAAATTCAATAACTTTTTAATGACTGAAATTTCCATGATCGCAAAATAACTTTTTACACTCACAAACTATAGTCCTGCTTTCACCAAAATGTCCACTTCAGTGAGGTCTTGAACAGGCCAGTTTTGCTTATTTTGGTACTATGACCCACAAACATGTGCACACACACACACACACACACACACACACACACACACACACACACACACACACTGCATTCCATGACTACTCCACAACTCCGACCATGATTTCCTGACTTTCCAGCCTGAACATTTTTTTTTTAAAAACCATGACTTTACATAATTTCCATGACCTCTGTGGACCCTGCATCGGAAATTGTCACAGAAAAGACATGAGTGCCTGGATGACAGAACAAGTAAAAAACAAACAAACTTACATGCCAGCTTTGGAGGACAAAAATAACATCAGTAAAAAACAAACAAACTTACATGCCAGCTTTGGAGGACAAAAATAACATCAGTAAAAAACAAACTTACATGCCAGCTTTGGAGGACAAAAATAAGATCAGATTTCATAGTAAAAACAAACAAACTTACATGCCAGCTTTTGAGGACAAAAATAAGATCAGATTTCACAGTAAAAACAAACAAACTTACATGCCAGCTTTGGAGGACAAAAATAAGATCAGATTTCATAGTAAAAACAAACAAACTTACATGCCAGCTTTGGAGGACAAAAATAAGATCAGATTTCACAGTAAAAAACAAACAAACTTACATGCCAGCTTTGGAGGACAAAAATAAGATCATATTTCACAGTAAAAAACAAACAAACTTACATGCCAGCTTTGGAGGACAAAAATAAGATCATATTTCACAGTAAAAAACAAACAAACTTACATGCCAGCTTTGGAGGACAAAAATAAGATCAGATTTCATAGTAAAAAACAAACAAACTTACATGCCAGCTTTTGACGACAAAAATAAGATCAGATTTCATAGTACACTATAATCTCAGTCAAGATTTCCTTCTTCTGAAAACTTGCTTGTTTCTTTTTTTTTTTTCTCCGTTTTCTTTTTTCTCTTTATCAATATCAAGCTTACCACCAAACTGACTCCCTCCCTTAAAGACCCCAGTTGGAAGGACTTTGTGGACATGTTTCACTGCACTAAATGCAAGACAAAATACAAATAAACACACAAACCAAGGTGTAACACAACGCTTGTTTTAAACACAGACAGATAAACTTTCAGCAGTAAGTCTTGTTCAGGCCTCACACATGAGAAACATGGAAATGCAGAGAACAATTCTCACCAAAGGGCTGGTGGCAATAAAAAGGCAATCTGCAAAAGACCCATTAAAGTAAACAAGAGTTACTTTCTCCTCAGTCTGCGTGTTTATTTGTACTTGGGCAAATTTTCAGTAAGACTGGTGTGTTTCAGTCTCCCCGGCATTAAGGTTACAAACAAAAATGTCAGAAGAATCTATTTGATACAAATTATATATGCATACAAGACATTTACGAAGGCATGTTTAAAGCCTACACCCTACCTTTCCACACCTCCCCAAACTGGCCTGCACCAAGTCTTTTCTCGAAGGTGAGAGTGCTGCGGTCGATCTCCCACTTGTCTTTGGTTTCTCGAGACAAGTCTTCCATGACAGGCTGCGGCTTGGGGCAGGGGCAGACCAGCTGTCGGCACAGGCCGTCTGCAGCACCTGTCAGTCACAGGGGGTTTCCTTTAAACACACTGCTCTGGTAACAAATCAACAGCAACTTAACAAACTGACAGATAATGAGTCCTTCTATGTATACATCATCATGTAAGCACTCACTGAATTCGCAAAAATGTCAAAATTGTCTTGTGGTTGTGAATTAGGTTAATAAGCAATAACACACATTATAAACACGTGGGAAGAAAAGTTTTCAGCTGTACTTTAGAATTACACAGTTTGAGGGAGTTCTCCCTCATTTCTTGGCTAGAACTTTGGAGTTCATTACTTGCGACATTTCTGGGTCTATCACCATCTTAGAAATTGTTGTTTTTATTTTCTGTGGTTGTCCTAGCATCAAACAGGATCGAGAGATACAGACGCCTGAATGTTGGTAGGGAAATCTGAGCAACACTCTCAGTGACTTCCACTGAGTGGTTTAAATCTTGCCATTCAACTCAATGCACTCTTAAGTCTGAGTAGCAAATGGTCAGCACTGAAAAATCCAAGTGTATGCCTCTAATGGAAAATAAAACCCATGACCTCCGAATCCCCAAATCCATCTCACTAGCCACAGAACCATTTCAACTGGTTTGTGACTGTTTTAGTCCTACCATTCAGGTAACCACATTCAGTCTTCAAGGATGATGCCTAAACATGAAAATATTGGCAGTTTTTATAAGGTTTATCTATATATGTCTCTTTTTCAACATTTCTGTTTTCAGAGCATGTCAGCCCTGATGTGGCCCCTTGCGGTCGGCTGGGCTATAAGCAACATTATCTTATCTTATCTTCAGAGCATGTGTTCACACACAGAACTTTGTTAAGAGTTTCATCTGAAAGTCTTATAGGGTATGGAGTTTGCGCAAATATCTGCACATGTTATTACACCAGAACAAAATAAGATCCTTGCCAGGATGCAGTCAATAGCCTCACAGTCTTGCAAGCTGATAATTTATAAGTTCAGTTGCAAACAATGGCATTCATTTGTGGGACTCCCCTAAGAACCATCTATGTGGGCCTGGCAGAGTCTTGACCTGGACTGAAAGTCCTGTTAGTGTAGACAGGAAGACTGGAATCAACGGCTGAATTCAATTCATTGAATGGATGCGTCACCAAGTGTGTTCCTCAAACGTCCTGACCAACTCTCCTGGTGTGTGCCCCTTTCAGGCCTTGTTGACACTGAAAGCATTTTGAAAGGAAGCTTAGAAAATACAGCTCTGTCGTGTCAGCTTCGACAGGCACAGCACTCCACAGCATCCTCTTCATACTTCATCCTCTTACTCACTGATCATCAGTAAAATGATAAAAAACACAAACACAAAACACCCCGTCACATTCTATGGTCCTTCATGCCCTGTTCTTGTGGTGACCTCATTTTCGATGTCCTCTCCATGTCTATAACTTTGGTGAATTAAGGACAATGTCTATAACTTTGATGAGTTTAGGACAATGTTTGTAACTCTGATGAATTAAGGACAATGTCTACAGCCTTGGCCAGTTAAGGACAATGGCTATAACTTTGGTGAGTTAAGGACAATGTCTATAACTCTGATGAATTAAGGACAATGTCTACAGCCTTGGTGAGTTAAGGAGAATATCTATAACTCGGATGAGTTAAGGACAATATCTACAGCCTTGGCAAGTTAAGGACAATGTCTACAACTCTGATGAGTTAAGGACAATGTCTACAGCCTTGGTGAGTTAAGGACAATGTCTACAACTCTGATGAGTTAAGATCAATGTCTACAGCCTTGGTGAGTTAAGGACAATGTCTACAACTCTGATGAGTTAAGATCAATGTCTACAGCCTTGGTGAGTTAAGGACAATGTCTACAACTCTGATGAGTCAAAGACGATGTTCACAGCCTTGGCGAGTTAAAGACAATGTCTACAGCCTTGGTGAGTTAAGGACAATGTCTACAACTCTGATGAGTTAAGGACAATGTCTACAGCCTTGGTGAGTTAAGGACAATGTCTACAACTCTGATGAGTTAAGGACAATGTCTACAGCCTCGGTGAGTTAAGGACAATGTCTACAGCCTTGGTGAGTTAAGGACAATGTCGCAACTATCGGCAAGCTAACGGGAACTCTGGCTAGATGGATGTGGTGGTGACGCCATTTACAGTTGGATGCTCAGTCACACTGACTCCGTGACATAGCTGTTATTGTCACTAGTACGGGGCTTATCAGGTGGTGTCCTGCACACGCTGGATCAGAACAGGCTCCTCTGAACACCATCCAAGAGACTAAGCAACAGTAAAGTGTCTCTTCTGGTGGGCTGTCCAGCGATGACCAGGTACTGATTGCTCTCTGTGGACTGCAGGACTTAGGCCAAGAGATCTGGGTGCAGCTGTGAAGGGTAGGCTGGACTGAGTGGTGGGAATGCCACTGAAGAGGGCATGGCAGATGGAGACAGCTGTGAAGGGTAGGCTGGACTGAGTGGTGGGAATGCCACTGAAGTGGGCATAGCAGATGCAGGCAGCCAGAAAAACAGAAGAAAGAAACAAAGCAGAACAACCATGCACTCAAGCATGGATGCACACACACAAAATGGAACTAACCTTCATAGTGATCGACTGGCTCCATTATGCTGTCAAACTAACCTTCATAGTGATCGACTGGCTCCATGATGCTGTCAAACTAACCTTTATAGTGATCGACTGGCTCCATTATGCTGTCAAACTGACCTTTATAGTGATCGACTGGCTCCATAATGCTGTCAAACTAACCTTTATAGTGATCGACTGGCTCCATGATGCTGTCAAACTAACCTTTATAGTGATTGACTGTCTCCATGATGCTGTCAAACTAACCTTTATAGTGATCGACTGGCTCCATAATGCTGTCAAACTCACCTTTATAGTGATCGACTAGCTCCATCATGCTGTCAAACTAACCTTTATAGTGATCGACTGGCTCCATGATGCTGTCAAACTGACCTTTATAGTGATCGACTAGCTCCATGATGCTGTCAAACTGACCTTTGTAGTGATCGACTAGCTCCATGATGCTGTCAAACTGACCTTTGTAGTGATCGACTGGCTCCATGATGCTGTCAAACTGACCTTTGTAGTGATCGACTAGTTCCATGATGCTGTCAAACTGACCTTTGTAGTGATGGACTAGCTTCATGATGCTGTCAAACTGACCTTTATAGTGATGGACTAGCTCCATGATGCTGTCAAACTGACCTTTGTAGTGATGGACTAGCTCCATGATGCTGTCAAACTGACCTTTGTAGTGATCGACTGGCTCCATGATGCTGTCAAACTGACCTTGATAGTGATCGACTGGCTCCATGATGCTGTCAAACTGACCTTTGTAGTGATCGACTAGCTCCATGATGCTGTCAAACTGACCTTTGTAGTGATCGACTAGCTCCATGATGCTGTCAAACTCCCCTTGATAGTGATCGACTAGCTCCATGATGCTGTCAAACTGACCTTTATAGTGATCGACTGGCTCCATGATGCTGTCAAACTGATCTTTATAATGATCGACTAGCTCCATCATGCTGTCAAACTGACCTTTATAGTGATCAACTGGCTCCATGATGCTGTCAAACTGACCTTTATAGTGATCGACTAGCTCCATGAAGCTGTCAAACTGACCTTTATAGTGATCGACCAGCTCCGTAATGCTGTCAAACTAACCTTTATAGTGATTGACTGGCTCCATAATGCTGTCAAACTGACCTTTATAGTGATCGACTGGCTCCATAATGCTGTCAAACTGACCTTTATAGTGATCAACTGGCTCCATGATGCTGTCAAACTGACCTTTATAGTGATCGACTAGCTCCATGAAGCTGTCAAACTGACCTTTATAGTGATCGACCAGCTCCGTAATGCTGTCAAACTAACCTTTATAGTGATTGACTGGCTCCATAATGCTGTCAAACAGACCTTTATAGTCATCGACTAGCTTCATAATGCTGTCAAACTAACCTTTATAGTGATCGACTGGCTCCATAATGCTGTCAAACTAACCTTTATAGTGATCGACTAACTCCATGATGCTGTCAAACTGACCTTTATGGTGATCGACTAGCTCCATGATGCTGTCAAACTGACTTTTATAGTGATCGACTAGCTCCATGATGCTGTCAAACTCACCTTTGTAGTGATCGACTAGCTCCATAATGCTGTCAAACTGACCTTTATAGTGATCGACTAGCTCCATGATGCTGTCAAACTCACCTTTATAGTGATCGACTAGCTCCATGATGCTGTCAAACTCACCTTTGTAGTGATCGACTAGCTCCATAATGCTGTCAAACTAACCTTTCTAGTGATCGACTGGCTCCATGATGCTGTCAAACTCACCTTTATAGTGATCGACTAGCTCCATAATGCTGTCAAACTAACCTTCATCAAACTGACCTTTATAGTGATTGACTGGCTACATAATGCTGTCAAACTGACCTTTATAGTGATCGACTAGCTCCATGATGCTGTCAAACTAACCTTTATAGTGATCGACTGGCTCCATGATGCTGTCAAACTCACCTTTATAGTGATCGACTGGCTCCATAATGCTGTCAAACTAACCTTTATCAAACTGACCTTTATAGTGATCGACTAGCTCCATAATGCTGTCAAACTGACTTTTATAGTGATCAACTAGCTCCATGATGCTGTCAAACTGACCTTTATAGTGATCGACTAGCTCCATGATGCTGTCAAACTGACCTTTATAGTGATCGACTAGCTCCATGATGCTGTCAAACTAACCTTTCTAGTGATCGACTAGCTCCATGATGCTGTCAAACTAACCTTTCTAGTGATTGACTGGCTCCATGATGCTGTCAACCTCACCTTTATAGTGATCGACTAGCTCCATAATGCTGTCAAACTAACCTTTATCAAACTGACCTTTACAGTGATTGACTGGCTCCATAATGCTGTCAAACTGACCTTCATAGTGATCGACTAGCTCCATGATGCTGTCAAACTAACCTTTATAGTGATCGACTGGCTCCATGATGCTGTCAAACTCACCTTTATAGTGATCGACTAGCTCCATAATGCTGTCAAACTAACCTTTATCAAACTGACCTTTATAGTGATTGACTGGCTCCATAATGCTGTCAAACTGACCTTTATGGTGATTGACTAGCTCCATGATGCTGTCAAACTAACCTTTATAGTACTGTCAAACTAACCTTTGTAGTGATCGACTAGCTCCATGATGCTGTCGAAGTGTCTGCGGGCAGCAATGTAACAGCCTCCGTCATCTTTGTTTCGAATTTTGTAGTGGCGAACAACGGGTCTCTTGTTTCTGGGTGATTGACATCTCTTACTGACAGTGCGTACGCATCTGCAAAACAACAGACGTTCCGGAGGC
Organism: Conus canariensis; assembly: GCA_033310375.1. Classification (NCBI taxonomy): domain Eukaryota; kingdom Metazoa; phylum Mollusca; class Gastropoda; order Neogastropoda; family Conidae; genus Conus; species Conus canariensis. The sequence goes on from CM065726.1 coordinate 5,341,097, forward strand.
TTTGCTGTGATGGACGTATCAGTATGCATGGGTGTGCTTTCAATCATGCATCCATGCATCCACAAAAGTGTATGTGTGTGTGTGTGTGTGTGTGTGTGTGTACATGAACATGTTTATCTGTACGCTCATATGAATACTTAATCACCATACAGGTGTATGCGCACTTGATTCACAAGATGGTTCTTCAAATACTTTATATTTCACAGAAGATCTTATGCCAAATCATCTTCCTTTGACTTGTAAATGAGACACAGAATGTACAGATTAAATCAAAGCTGTTCTGTCCCAGAAAGACTTATCCTGTATTGCATCTGGTTGCTAACAGATAAACCTGAAATATAGCACAACAGGAGATAAACAGATTCACTTCCCAGGTATTATGAAAGAGAGTCTCCACCATGTCCTAAGCACAATCTTTCAAGGAAAAAATGAACGCAGTCTCATGTTCTGTAAAAAGAGCAAACAATGACAAAGTTTGAGGAAAGCAGTGTTAAACTGTGGTAACTTTTCAGTACGTATTGAAATCTTATCTCTTGGGAAGGTTTGAAGATCAAATTTATTAACATGCTCTAAAATTTCTCTTTAATGTTCCTGATTTAATAAAAACAACTGACTATATATAAAAGAATATAAAAGGAGAAATGTTTTCTGCAGAATATACCACATGAAAGGACTGAAGTAAAAATTAGACCACATAATCCACAACTTTAGAATTAAAGAAAAATCATTCAAAGACTAATCTTATAAAAACAAAAGAACAATATCAACAAATTACATTTGAATTCAAAATTATTTTTATTAAAACAATAACGAAAAAAAAACATTCACAGATTAGAAAACACTTTAAATATTAATCCAATGAAAACAAAAAGGAAAACATGAATATTAAAAGTATCCACATAAAGAAAACACAGTTACTTCAAAAAGTCTTCAAACAACACATCAAAGAGAAATATTCTTGAAGAAAAGATAACAAATTCAGATCCCAGAAGCAGTAATGGTCACAACTTTCCTGATCTATTATACCTCACTTTTCCTTTTCACTCCTAGTTTCTTCCATAATGCGAATGTCAACTGTTAGCTTCTGGTGCCATAATACTTCCCCCTCTTTTTGGTGGATCAATAATGCTACCTTACAAGAATCACCAGAACATTTATCATGGAGTAAATCATATATCAAATGGATTCTACTATGGTCATCGGTCTATTTCCTGAGAGCATAATATTCACACTAGAAACACAAAAGGTATATCTACATATTGCAAGTGTTTCAAAGTTCTGTAATCAGCACAAGTGTTCTTTTTTCTTCTCCCATTCTAATAGTTATCTTTTGAACGATCATTGCATTTAGATCTAGCCCTAGACATCAAACACAACAGAAGTATTCCTGATAACTCCTTACTGCTCTTACCTTGAGTGGTCTCGCTTTGTCGAACCAGGAAAGAGCCTATCTGTGCTTCAGGTGACTTCAGCGCTCGCTCCGCTTCCTTTCGAGTCACCTGGCCAAAGTACCAACTGTTTGGACAGACAGAATTGATGGTCATTTGACATCTGTGTTCTCCACACTCACCGCTCTGCTCCCTCATCACCACTGACTTTAAGGGTAAAATCTGACTGGCCCATTGCACAGTCTCACTTCCCACTTTGAACACACAACTGTGACTCAAGACACTCATGTCTCAGTTTGCTGATAACAGGAGCCGAGTTGTGCATCCAAAGTTAGCTGTTGGAGTAATTCATATCAAGTTTACTGTATTTTCAAGACAACTGGAGTGTTTTATACATGTGTTTACTCTCCAGAAAGTCTGCCTTGATGCTTGACAGTTTCAGCTCATGAAATTTGCCTTTCAGCATACTGGAATTCTACGCCAGTGAACACTATGTTAGAAATTTTCTGCGGCAAATCTTCCTCTTGATCTCTTTTTATGCATGTGATGCAGACAGAAAGTTCACCTCCTGCGTCCTAAGAGAACAAGAAAAAAGGGGGAAAAAAAGAGTGTAGTTTTCAGTTTCACATTAACTGACTATACAACACAACACCTTCCCTTTGTGTTTTCCAGTAGTGAGGAGCACTTGTTCTGTATAAAATCAACCATCTCTAGGCCAAATGGATGAGATTTTACTTTCTGGAGCAGATACGCCTATGAATTCAGTTAACGTTTCATTCTAAAAGATAAGATAATGTTGCTTATAGCCCAGCCGACCGCAAGGGGCCACATCAGGGCTGTCACCACGTTAAAAAAACACCACCTTTCACACATCTCTTTAAATGACATCGTCTAGAAACGCACCAGAAACTTCGTTAAAAATCTTTCATCCGTAAAATCTTAAATCAGATGAAAAATGTTAATCTCTCTCAAAAACTCAAAGATCACGTCAGGCGGAACATCCCTGAACAGGATTTTCATGGACTCGGCTGTAAAATGTTTGTGTCTCACATCGTGCAAGTCCCAACACTCTAAAAGAATATGTTTCATTGTGAGTGGCACATGACATGGAATGCACCACGGCGCTTCTTCATTCTTTAAAAGGTACGAATGGGTAAAATACGAATGGCCGGTGTGCAGCCGGCACAGAACTGTTTCTTCTTTATGACCACCAGACGTAGATGGGAGGAACTCCTTAAGGTTTGGACGGATCTGAAAGAGTTTGTTATCCGTCCGTGTGTTCCAATCCTCCTGCCAGAGGTCTCTCACATAATCGTTAATTTTGGGTTTCAGATCTGAGCAAGGGATATAAATATTGGACAATTTCTCTCTTGTGGCATTCTTGGCTAAACGATCAACCATTTCGTTCCCTCCGATGCCAACATGACCAGGAACCCAAGCTAGAATAATGTTGTAACCATCCGCTTTCAACTTGCTAAAACGCTCAAAGAAATGTAAAAGTTCTGGATGCTGAAGGTTGCGGCCAGCTATGGCCTCCAAAGCTGACAGCGAATCCGACAGAACCAGAAAGTCCCTCTTGGTAGATTGTGAAATTATTTTCAATGCCAGAACCAGAGCAGTAAGTTCAGCAGAATAGACAGAGGCATCTGGAGGTATATGTTTTAACAGTATCTGAGAAGGAGCACCAGGGCAATAGGCTGCACAGGCCACTCCATCCTCAGACTTGGAACCGTCAGTGAAAATTTTCTGACAGGATGGAAATTTTGAACAGAGGTCAGCATACAATGCCTTGTATGCCTGAGAGCTGGTGGACTCTTTACGAAAAGCTGCGAGATCAAAACGAATCTCTGGTGTGAAAAAGGTCCACGGAGGCTGATCCGGAAACTTGGAAAAATCAGACACAACTCCTAGGTCTAGACCTGCATTCCGCGCGTGAGGCTGCATACGAACACCAAACGGCGGAATACAGTTAGGGTTGTTTTCGAATTTGTTTTGAAACTGGGGGTCAAAGACACAGTCATAGGCAGGATTCTGTGGTTCTGAGAACAGTCTGATATAGTAATTTAGAGACATTTTCAGCCTGCGGTTGGACAGTGAGGGTTCACCTGCCTCTGCGTACAGGCTGTACACAGGGGTGGTGCGGAATGCTCCAAGACAGAGACGAAGCCCTTGATGGTGGATAGGGTCCAAGAGTTTCAGATAAGAGGGTCTTGCAGAGCCGTACACAGCACAACCATAGTCCAGTTTGGAGCGGACCAGGGCTCTGTAGAGATGCAGCAAAGTTTTCTTATCAGCGCCCCAGTCAGTGTGTGCTACGACCCGCAGAATATTCAGAGCTTTCTGGCAAGAGGTTTTGAGATTTTTAATGTGGCTGAGAAAGTTGAGTTTTTGATCAAAAATAACTCCAAGGAATTTGGCTTCTTTTACAGCTGGAATGGTGGACTTGTCCAGACGAATTTCAGGATCAGCAAAAAATTGACGAAAATTGTGAAAATGGATTGACTGAGTTTTGGTACGTGAGAAGGTAAACCCGTTTTCCTCGGCCCACTGCTGGATCTTGTTGACACAAAGTTGGAGTCGACGCTGTACGCTGGGGTAAGAAGCTCCCACCGCGTACAGCGCAAAGTCGTCAACGAACAGAGAGGACTCAGAGCCCTGGCTTACCGATTTCACAATGTCGTTGATTTTAATGCTGAAAAGAGCAGGAGAAAGGATGCTCCCTTGAGGGACACCCAACTCCTGCCCATGGATGTCAGAGAGTGTGGTGCCAACACGCACCTGGAACTGTCGATCAGCCAAAAAGTTCTGTATGAACAGACGCAGGTGACCACGGAAACCAAGTCTGTGCAGGTCCAGAAGAATTCCTGATTTCCATGTGGTATCATACGCTTTTTCGAGGTCGAAAAAGATAGCGACCACATGCTGTTTATTGACAAAGGCATTGCGGATGGTGGTTTCCAGACGGATTAGATGGTCAACTGTCGAGTGGTATTTCCGGAAACCGCACTGTTCACTGGCCAAAAGGCCATCGGTTTCCAGCTTCCACATCAGACGGGAGTTGACCATCTTTTCCATCAACTTACAGAGGCAGCTAGTCAGAGCTATCGGACGATAGTTGGAAGGGTTGGTAAGGTCCTTTGCAGGCTTTGGAATTGGAATGATCAGGGCTTTCCGCCAGGAGGGCGGAAAGTACCCTGTGGTCCAGATATGGTTGTATACTTTAAGAACAGTCTGGAGACAGCTTTCTGGAAAATGCTTCAAAACCTGATAATGAATATCATCCAGACCAGGGGCAGAATCAGTGCAGGTTTGTAAAGCTGTTTTCAGTTCATTGATTGAAAAAGGGAGATTGTAGGCTTCAGAGTTGTCTGATGTGAAATTGTATAAAGATTTCTCTCTGAGTTGTTTGTTTTTTAAAAAGGCTGCAGATTTATTTGAAGATGAGGAGTTCTGTTGGATGGTGGAGGCCAACAGATCGGCAACAGCTTCTTTGTCAGTGATCAGAGCATCGGCAAGTTTCAAGTGATGAATGGAGGGGTTGGTGTTTTTCCCTTTGATTTTTCTGATGATGTTCCAGACTTTTTTCTTTGAAGTTTTTGATGTCAGCCCGGAGCAAAAGTTTCTCCAAGACTGACGTTTACTGATTTTGAAAGTGTGTCTCGATTTGGCGCGGAGTTTCTGATGGGCTCGAGCGTTGGGACCTGAAGGTCGTTGGTATACCCGACGCTGAGCCCGTTTGCGAACTTTTGAAATTTGTTGGCAGTCTAAATTAAACCAGGGTGTTTTGGGCATTTGGAGTTTATTGGAAGACATTGGAATACAGGTTTTAGCACACTTTATTACAGTGTTAGTCAGAGATTCAGCTGGGTCTGGACTCTGAAGAAAATCAGTGTCCTGGAATTCTTTCAAAATATTGGTGGCAAAAAGATTCCAGTTGGCCTTCTTATAATTAAGATGTTGTGACACAGAGATGTTTTCAGTTAATAAGGGTTTTAAAAGAACAGGGAAATGGTCACTTCCGTGCAGATCGTCATGGACAGACCACTCATAGTCCAGGACCAGCGAGGGGTCACAAATCGACAAATCTAAGCACGAAAGTGAACCTGTGGAAGAGTGGAGGTAAGTTGGAGCTCCATCGTTCAGACAACACAAATCAAAGTCTGAAAGGACATCCTCAAGAAGCAGACCTCTGGATGACGAACTGACACTACCCCAAAGAGGATTGTGACCATTAAAGTCACCCAACAGCAAAAAAGGTCGAGGAAGTTCTTCGATCAGACTGACAAGGTCCTGACGACAAACCGGGACAGAAGGTGGCAGATACAGTGAGCAGATTGTAACAGTCTTGTGGAGAGTGACTCTCGCAGCTACAGCCTGAAGGGAGGTAGTCAGAGCGACAGGACTAAACAGCAAAGTTTTGTGTAAAAGAAGGGCAACACCGCCTGACAGTCCCAATGTGGATGGTTGTGCTGGTTTAGAAAGAATATTAAAGCCAGAAAGAGTGAAGGTCTTCTGGCTTTGAATTTTAGTTTCCTGAAGAGCCACGACAGAAGGTTTTACAGTTTGACACAGAAGTTGCAGCTCCTCAAAATTTGAATTTAGGCCACGGATATTCCAATGGACTAGTTTACTACTATCCATGGTGCAGAGGATGAACAGGAGAGAAGTCAGGTCATCTCCTCATCATCGTCTGCATTCAGTGGAGCAAATTTATTGCTTAGTTTCACTGGACTGTTTGGGTCTTCAGACCTGCTGGCAGACTTGCCCACAGGTGAAGAAGGTCTGGATTTTGGAGATGGTGGAGGTTTCTTCCTCATCTCCACCATCTCCACACTTGGTTGAACTCCCTTGCCCGCACGGGCACTGCTCGAGGAAGTTCGAGGCGGGAGGCCTGGCTTTTTCATCTGCCCAGCAGCAGATGGAGTAGACTGCTGGGCAGTCTGAGGGGTGGCGGATTTTTTGCCTCCACCAGGGGCACCCACTTTGGGTTGGGAGGCGGTGGACTTGCTTCCACCAGAGCTTAACGGTCTTTCTTGCAATGTCTTGGTGAAAGTAAAATTGTCAGTCTGGCAGCAGACTGAACGGGTGGAAACTTTCTTTGTAACGGAAGCATAAGAAGACACTGTTGACGTCTGACTGCCAACAACCTGTTTGCGGGCCTCAAAAAACGAAATTTTCTTTTCAGTCTTCACTCTTTGGATGGTGGACTCCTGAACCCAAACAGGGCAGTGGCGTGAAGAGGAGGGGTGGTCGCCACCGCAGTTCGCACAATGAGCCGGGTCTTTACACGGCCCATCATGGGTTGCCTTGCAACAAACACCACACACCTCCTGCCCAGAACAGCGGTCTCTGACATGTCCAAACTTCTGGCATTTGAAACACCTCAACGGGGATGGGACATACAGTTGGACACGTACATTTAAGTACCCGACTTTAATGACCGTAGGAAGCACAGGGTTGCAGAATGTCAGAAAGAGGGTGTTGGTGGGCACTCTTTCTGCACCTTTTTTGACTGTCACCCTATGCACCTCTGTCACACCTTGGGACGCAAGTTCTGTCTTGATCTCCGCTTCCGAGACACCTTTCAAATCCGGGCACCGGATAACCCCTTTGGTCGAATTTAACTGCTTATGGGGGGTCACCCGGATCTCTCTGTCCACAAGTTTTGTTGCCCTCAGCAGCTGCTCCGATTGCCTCTGTGATCTGCACTGGACGAGGAAAGTGCCATTCCGTAGCCTTTTCACTGACTGAGGGTCACCTGCTAGACCCTGAAAGCCCTTCTGAATAGCAAAAGGACTCAGAGCAGAAATAGGCTTTTCCTGCTCTGTCCCTTCAACCACAAGCCAGGAAGCCCAAAAACCTGTCCTCTGTCTCGTCTCCATATCCGAGTCACTGTCGGAATCGTTATGACTAGAAATGGGGTCCACTGCCTTCCTCTTCTTTATGGGGGGTGTGATTTTGGATAAAGCCATGATTTATGTTTAGAAATTTCATCTCTCCCTTACCCACCCACCATGGAGTCCAACTAAGGGGCCAGGGCCAAGAACTCATTGTCTTGACCCCTTCCAGGCTTCAGGAGAGATATACGACAAACAGAAGCCTACTGACCCTATCCCCCCTGATCATGCCCAACTCCTGGGAACAGAGAGCTGAGCACTGCAGGGGTTACCTTGGCCAGTCGGAGAACTGCCTGTCTTGACCCAGCCCCACGAAGGGGAAGCCGATTGATACACCCGGGCCAGAGTGTACCTCCTGTCTAGGAGAGGTCCGAGCCAAAGTGATGTGTTGAGGGCGTTGGCCCTCTCAATCACCAGGATCTCATCCCCCTCCGTCACAGGTCGCACCGCACGGCAAACGTGGCGGATCTTAAGAAGACCACAGAGAGAAAAAGAGTGTGCAAAAGAAGGCTTGAAAGGGAGATGAAGAAAGAAAAGAACCGTTAAGAAAGGCAGAAGACAGAATAGGAAAAAGGTGGGTTACTATTTGTCTGGGCCCTCACTCCTAACCTTTCTGACATGGGAGACCCTACCAGGGGCATCAATTCCTACCACGTAATGCTTGGCCAGTCAGCAGCTTGGCTATACAGGCCTAGAAGCATTGACAACAACTAACCATCTAGTCGAGTATTGATGCCCCCGTCAGCAAAGCCTAAAAGATCACTGGACCACGCAAGCCCTCCGACCACGGCAAGGTTGCAACCCCCGGAGGGTTTCATTCTAAACTCAAGAGCAAAAGATGCAAGAGTGGTTGATGGTTTATAAATATATTTTTCATCTAACAGACTTTTATTAATCTTTTCTACTCTGTTTTATACCAATAAATGTATTAATGTCTGTGGTTGTTTTTAAAATGAAATTTTCATTCTAATATATTCTGTTGGGTCTATGTTTATGTATAATTTTATTTATTTCAGCTCATTATATATGTACGGAAGAGAGGGATCAAGGGAAGTCGGTGGTGAGAGAGAGGGGGGAGGAGAGGGATGTAGAGAGAGAGAGGGGGAGAGAGAGGGATCTGGGGAGAGAGGGGGAAAGGGGTGTGAAAGAGAGAGAGAGTTGCTTTGGTTTGAATTGTTACAGTAGGGTCTATAAAGTTTCCTTGTCAATGTCCTGTTGGGAAGGAAGGGAGGAAGGATGAATGAAAGTGACAAGAGTTCTTTTGTTGTAGTGAGCGGGTGAAGTGCATGTCAGAGAACTGAGTGAGAGGGGTGAGGGAGACATTAAATCAGATATGCAAATAGTTGGGGTCAACCTTTTAATATATTAATATATTCATCTTTTGTTTTCTATGTCTTTGTTTAGTTTCCTGTGTGTTTGTGTGACATGTCCGCAAGAAAATCCTGTATGAGGACAAAATAAAATTGAGTTGAGTTGAGTTGAGCTGAGTTATTGTGTTAGTAAAGTCCAATGTAAGCGGTCAAGCTCTCCAAGCAAACAGAAGAAGGGTGGAGAGAAACGATGTACATTAAATGCATTACGAACTGTTTAACATTTAACATACATGACTTCCCTGCATCCTTTGTAACAAATCGTACTGGTATCCAAACCCTTTCATGGTTTCTGGACAGATGCAGGAAGAAATGCTTTGTTTGTTTGTTTGTTTGACATGTTAATGTCCTGAAGGCAGTGGCTACAACATGGATTGATCTGTTGTGCTGTGATGACCTGGGTGACCACACTGTAATGCCATATTTCCTGCTGCAGATATAATCACATGTCAAAGCAGCCTGCTGCAGATATAATCACATGTCAAAGCAGCCTGCTGCAGATATAATCACACGTCAAAGCAGCCTGCTGCAGATATAATCACACGTCAAAGCAGCCTGCTGCAGATATAATCACACGTCAAAGCAGCCTGCTGCAGATATAATCACATATCAAAGCAGCTTCTCATTTGTTTTTGTTTTACAGATTCTGAATAAGGGACAATCTTTCATTGAACAGTTTCTTTACTTGGATATCAATATGCTATGTATAGTATCTCTCTGCCTTTGTGTGTCCGTGTGTGTGTGCATGCCTATGTGCATGTTGTGTGTGTATGTGTGTGTGGTGTGTGTGTATGTGTATGTGTGTGTGTGGTGTGTGGTGTGTGCATGTGTGTGTGTGTGTGTGTGTGTGTGTGTGTGTGTGTGTGTGTGTGTGTGTGTGTGTGTGTGCATACACACAAGGTAATGTGCATGCATGCGCACATGTGTGTGTGTGTGTGTGTGTGTGTGTGTGTGTGTGTATGTTGTATGTGTGTGTGTGTGTGTACGAGTGCATGCATGCATATATGTGCATGTGTAAGCATGCGTACATCCCCTGAAAATTAAAGGAGAAATTTAATCTGAGTAAGCCACATATGCACACACAGGAGTCTGGGCACTATTCAAACTGCGCAATACTGAAGATGAAAAAAAAGCCCAAACTACTACAATTACTGCAGACCTACATACCTAATTTAAAAATAATATCAATCCACAATTCAAATCAAAATATCATTCTAACAGATTCATTACCTCTAAAAACAAAACCAAACTAACTTTTCAAAAGAGGAAGCACCATCACTCAGTGGTATCTGTAATAATCATCAGAACGCTTTTTCCTGTTGCATTAAGTCTAATTCAAAATTCAAAACTCAAGTCCTGGTTTTCAATCAAAAGTTCTCTGCAACTGATTTTGTCACAATACTTTTAGATACAACACTATCAGAGATAAAGGTAGAAGCAGAAGAAGCAGAAGTAGTAGCAATATTAGGAGTAGTAGCAGCAGCAGCAGTTGCTAGTAGAAGCAGCATGGAAAGGAAGAAGAGGAAGAGGAGGAAGTGGAGAAGCAAGAAGAGAAAGAAGCACTTACTCTTGAGATCCCAGGGTATTTTCCATGGCCACATAGTTGCTGGGTACATATCCCTCTCGGCCATCGGCGTGCCTGGCCAACCACCAGGATTCATCTGAGGTGTCATCAAGCAGGTCCATAAAGTCACCCTTGCTGAACCGCAGGTCTCCCTCCATCTGTGATTCATAGTCGTACAGCGCCCTCAGTATGCGCTTGCCAGCTGTCAGCAACAACAAGTATCATTTCAAGATTGTGTATGACTTTCTCACTTTTCACAACTTGTACACAACAAAGTCATGCTACTGGTAAAAGGGCATATGTTTATAAAATCAAGAGCATTTCAAGTCAAAGCAGACAGGCTGGAAATATATCACACACAAGTCTGTACACAAGCACATGTCAGGAGTATGGGTCATTTAGAAAGCTGCAGGTTGGTGCAGTCTTAGCCCATATTAATGATCTAGCTCATATCCGATAAAAAAGGAAATATCTATAGTCAACTGTACTGTTAAGGATGACTACATGCTCTCACCTATTCAAATGGGCCAACAGCATGAATGCACCACTATATTCCATTATGTTTGATTATCTTGGTTTTTGGCAAACATGAAAACTGTCACTGTCAACTCAAATGGGACTCTTAGCCCATCCTAGGATTGTTGTTTCCACGGAGAATGACAAAAAAAGAACGGTCATGACTCACTCCTTTCAGACTGTTAAGACATCTTCCTCAGAAACAACAAAGGTAAACACTTGTCCGCAAGCCACGAGCGTGAGCCCAAAGCCAGTGGACAGGACCATGAACAAACAGACCACAAGCCACAAGCGTGAGCCCAAAGCCAGAGGACAGGACCATGAACAAACAGACCACAAGCCACAAGCGTGAGCCCAAAGCCAGAGGACAGGACCATGAACAAACCACAAGCCACAAGTGTGAGCCCAAAGCCAGAGGACAGGACCATGAACAAACAGACCACAAACCTTTCTGTCGCCTGTGGACCTCTTTGTCAACGGTTAGGTGATCTGGTTCTCATTTCTCTTAAGTATAATTCTTTCACCTGTGGCAGTTTCCTTTGCTTTCCCTCTGTCTAAAACACAACGGTTCTGCTCTACCTGCAGTCATTTGCTGCGACTGTCTATTCTTTTCTACACTTTGCAGGTAAAAGTATCCAGCGACAGCTCCAGGAAATTTGTAAAGCTGTTCCAACACTGACTACCCTGCACTGTCACCCAACACCCAGTATCAGAACCAGCCCCAGAGGAACAAAACGGGGCCACAATGTCTAGGCCACATAACTGGGGCTCCAGGACAGGCCTACACTCTCTCAACATCTATTACAGTCAACAGCAGACAAGCCTGAAGTATATTTCAAACTGCCAGAGTCTCGTTTGCTCATTTTGTTTTTTAAGAAAGCTTTGCTTGTTGTTGGTTTTTATCCATGTATAGCAAGCTCAGATCTATCACCAGAAATGTAACGTGCTTTGCTTGTTGTTAGTTTTTATCCACGTATAGCAAGCTCAGATCTATCACAAGAAATGTACTGTGCTTTGCTTGTTGTTGGTTTTTATCCATGTATAGCAAGCTCAGATCTACCATCACAAGAAATGTACCGTGTGCTGACCGCAGTACTTTCTTTCCAGAGAATGAAGAGTGTGATGTAGGCTTAATCTAATACAAAAGTACAGATTAAAAACTGCTACTACATATGATGCAATAGATTAAAAAGTTGATTCGACTATGATGCACACAACACTTTAAAACTATTGAATATACATATATTTTGTTACAATTCTGATGCAACCTAGGTTCCAGTTTACCTGCTGGTCCCAGCAAAATAAAACCAGTCCCAGTGATCAGCAACTCAAAGAAGTGTTGGTGTTCTACTTTATATAAAAGTTTTTACCAGAAGATGCAGGTTAACACGATTACTGGTATCATTACTTTTTTTTTTCTTTTTCAAATTATCATCACCATTGTTAATACTAGTACAGTAGAAGCAGTAGTGAGAATAATAGCAGCAGCAGTGCCACATTACCAGCAGCAATAGCATAAGCACTAGTAATGCAGCTTCTTTATCACCTCGTGCCACTCGAAACTGGTCCTGCCATAATCATAGCCCCATTAACATGACAATAATTGCAACATCTACAACTATTGGAATTGTTCACTACAACTTAAAGATGACAGCCTCTAACATCTAATTTCCATGGAAATATCAACATCCTTTATGATAGCTTTGTATGATATGAAGAATACAAGAATTTTCTGACCACAAAAAAAGTCAGGGGCACACAAAAATGAACCCAAACAGGTAACATCTAAACACACCATGGTACAGGTAACAAAACACACCATGGTACAGGTAACATCTAAACACACCATGGCACAGGTAACATCTAAACACACCATGGTACAGGTAACATCTAAACACGATGGCACAGGTAACATCTAAACACACCATGGCACAGGTAACAACGCAAAGCATCCTTGTACTCTGCTGTTCTCCGTGTCCCATGTGACAAGGCCCTGAACTCCACCACTACCAGAAATTTTGGGCTGTGGTCTCAGTTCATCATGTGGATGAAGCTCCACTAGTCTTCCAACCTAAGCCCTGGGCAGAAGGCTGCCTGTGTCAAAATATCCCACATATAAATGCCTCTGATGGGATTTGCAGCCACGACTTCCCTGACTTTCAATCCCATGATACTACCGGTAACCATAACACCACCATGGCTATTTTATTCTGTGTACCTTAATACAATTGAGTGCGAGGAGGGAGGGGGCAGGGTTTCAAATGACAAACAAAGTGGGGCACCAAGCGTGCTGAAATCGAAAATTACTTTAACTGAAGATATGTATTATAGCTGATCATGATCGAGCTCACGGTGCCATATGAGAACAGAATGGAGGCAGCTCAAATCTACAAGACTGAAAAGTATGCTGATCTGGCAAACAGCCTGAGGAGAGAAGGCTATCAGGTCAAAGTCCTCACTGCAGAAATTGGAGCTAGGGGGTTTGTAGGAACGTCTGCATACAGCCTCATGAAACAGCTCTCAGTTGCAGGGAAGGAAAAAACCAGAGCCCTGAAAGCAATGGCAGAAGCGGCAGAGGGGTGTTCAAGCTGGATCTGGTCAAGGAGGAACAAAAGTGAACTTCATAAGGCTTAACTTCCCTTCAAATATCAGGTGTCCCTGTGGCTCAGTGGTTAAAGCGCGAGTCATTAAGTGGAAAATGAGCATGTCCAGAGGGTCATGGGTTCGAATCCCAGCCATGGCTCGTCCCAAGATGGGAAAAAAAAAAAGGGGCAGCAGAGGGACATCCGGAGTCATGAACCGGGTGTGGCCCAACCCCCCTAGAGTGTCAGGAGATAGGGGCCGAAACACTTGCTTGAAGGGGGCTTCTCTTCTGAGGACTCTCTGCTGCCACGCTCTCCACGAGTTTCTTTCTACTGATGCATGGGTAAACCATTGACTTCCGGGAATAGGCCGGAGGACGTCCGGGAAAGACCGGAGGACACTGGGAAAGACCAGAACCAAGGGCTCTGTGGGCTGGCTCCCCACTTTGCCTTAAACATGTGGCTACTAAGAATAAAAGGAAAAGATGCTCCCAGGATTCACCGAAAGGGGGAGAGAATGATGAATCCATCGGTGCTCAACCAATCATGACTGCAAATCCCAAACGGACTATGAACATGGACCAAATGGAATATCCATGTGTCTGTGGAAAGCGTTTCGCTACCACCCGTGGCATGAAGATCCACAGAACAAAGATGGGATGTGTGAAGACTCATCTGAATGAGCAGCAGCGCACTGCATCAGCAGATAAGACGTTGGAAGACCAAGGCCAGGATTGAAACCACAGTGCCAAGGACATCCACGCTGTTGGTTCGGATGAAGAATTTGCACAGGCCCTCGATGCCAGGTGCCTGAAACTCAACCTGCCACGAGCAAACGAAACTGAAGATTGGGAGAAACTGGATGCAAAAATCGTCCAAAGACTCGATGCACTGATAGGGAAAAGCACCCTGGAACACAAACTAGCCACATATGGGGACATTGTGTATGCCACATGTAGAGACGCCTATGGAGCAAAACTACCCAAAGAGAAAACACCTCCAAAGAAATCCAGACGCCAAGAAAAGATGGACAAGATCAGGGTCCAAAAGAAAAACCTCAAGATGCAAATGAAGACCGCACTGCCAGCTGAAAAACAAGGCTTGGAAAAACTGTGGGAAGACCTGAAAGAAAAACACAGCGCCCTCAGCAAAGCGGAATCTGCGAGGAAGAGGAAGAGCAAAAAGAAGAAGACACAAGAGCGCTTCTTCAGAGACCCCTTCCAGTTTGCCAGAACACTGTTTGAGCAGCCAAAATCTGGGACCCTAAGTGTGGACAGGAATTCTTGAGCAGCATCTGAGGAAAACATACTCTGACCCACAGAGCAAAGCACCACTCGACATTCAAGGTCTGGTGTGGCCAACCAACCCTGAGGAACAGTTCAATGGCAAGCCTCCAACATTGGCGGAAATCAAGAAGGTGGTCGACAAAGCCAGAGCCAAATCATCACCAGGGCCAAACGGAATACCTTACCAGCTTTACAAGAAATGTCCCAAGGTGCTGGAGTGGCTCCACAGGCTGCTGCGATCGGCTTGGAGAAACCAGAAGATCAGCGGCCAGTGGATGACGGCAGATGGTGTGTACATCCCCAAAGAGCAAAACTCAAGTGACATCAGCCAGTTCAGGCCAATATCACTACTGAACGTCGAAGAGAAAATCTTCTTCTCTGTCATGGCAGCAAGGCTGACCAAGTACATGATGGAAAACAAGTACTTGGATGTGTCAGTCCAGAAAGGTGGCATCCCAGGCGTGGCTGGCTGTGTAGAACACGCCACAATGATCTGGGACGCAATCCAAAAAGCAAAAACAGAAAAGAGAGACCTGGACGTAGTGTGGCTTGATCTGGCAAACGCATATGGATCTGTGCCCCATGAGATGATACAGTTGGCTCTTGAGATGTATCATGTGCCAAAGAACATCCGCGACATGCTCAAGAAGTACTTCAATGGCTTCTCAATGCGGTTCTCTACCAAGGAGTACACAACAGACTGGATCAACTTGGAAGTGGGTATTGCAATGGGCTGTGCAATTTCCCCAATACTGTTCGTGCTGGCAATGGAACTCATCTTGAAAGCAGCAACAAACAACGCGAGACAAACAGACCTTGGCGATGGATACAAGATGCCTCCTCACAAGGCCTTCATGGATGACACTACAGTGATTTCATCCAGAGAAGACGAGACACGTCATGTGCTGGAGAGGCTGGACGACATAGTTGCCTCATCCAGAATGAAGTTCAAGCCAAAGAAATCATGGAGTCTCTCACTGAGGAAAGGAAAAGTGGCCGGATCTGTGGTCTTCAGTGTTGCCAACCAGGCCATTCCAACAGTCACAGAAGAACCAGTCAAGAGCCTTGGAAGATGGTATGATGATACGCTGAAAGACACACAAAGAGCAAAAGAAACCAAGCAGATGGCGGAGGAAGGCTTGGAGACCATTGACCAGTGTGGGCTCCCTGGCAAATACAAGGTCTGGTGTCTGCAGTTCATGCTGATACCAAAGCTCCTATGGCCTCTTATGATATACGACATCTGCACCAGCATAGTGGAGGCAATGGAAGCCAAAATCAACAAGTTCACAAGGAAATGGCTTAGTGTCCCACCCTGTCTGACTGACATAGCGCTGTACTGTCGCCAAGCAAAGCTGAAACTACCACTGAAATCCATCCTGGAGGAATACAAAGCAGGGAAGATCAGACTTCAAAGCATGCTGGAGGACTCAGGAGACAAGGTGGTAGAAGCAATCAAGCCCCAGCTGAAGACAGGCAGAAAATGGAAAGTTCAAGAGGCGATGGATTCTGCAAAAGAAAGTCTCAAGATCAGAGAAATAACAGGACACACACAGACCAACAGACAAGGACTGGGGGTGACCAAAACTGAATGGTGGTCAAAGGCCAAAGGAAAAGCCAAAAGAGACATGATGATTCAGGAGATGAGAAAAGAAGAAGACCAAAAAAGACTCCAAAAAGCAGTCCAGCAGAGCCAGCAAGGGCAATGGACAACGTGGGAGAATACACTCCAAAGAAGTCTCACTTGGAATGACATTTGGCGCATGGCCCCTCTCAGGATCAGCTTCATTCTCAGATCTGCATATGACCTTCTGCCCTCAAATGCAAACCTGGTGAAGTGGGGGAAAACAGACGATCCTGCATGCCCCCTCTGCCATGAAAAACAAACAGTGGAGCATGTCCTAAGCTCATGTAAAGTAGCCCTGGCTCAAGGAAGGTACACATGGAGGCACAACCAAGTGCTCAAAGAGATTGTACAAGTAGTCTGGGCTAGTACCAACACCACAAAAGGGAAAATCAGGACTCCAAAAGCACCCGCAACATTCTTCACGGCAGGAGGCAGCAAATCATGGCCAAGAACAACAGTGCCACTCGAAACATGCAGGCAGAGTCTGCTGGACGGGGCAGATGACTGGGAGTGCACTGCAGACCTCCCAGAATGGAAGAGTCACCCAGAGATCATCAGCAAGAGTGGCATGAGACCAGACATAGTAGTCCACTCTAAGTCAACCAAGCAGCTGATCATGATCGAGCTCACGGTGCCATATGAGAACAGAATGGAGGCAGCTCAAATCTACAAGACTGAAAAGTATGCTGATCTGGCAAACAGCCTGAGGAGAGAAGGCTATCAGGTCAAAGTCCTCACTGCAGAAATTGGAGCTAGGGGATTTGTAGGAACGTCTGCATACAGCCTCATGAAACAGCTCTCAGTTGCAGGGAAGGAAAAAACCAGAGCCCTGAAAGCAATGGCAGAAGCGGCAGAGGGGTGTTCAAGCTGGATCTGGTCAAGGAGGAACAAAAGTGAACTTCATAAGGCTTAACTTCCCTACAAATATCAGGTGTCCCTGTGGCTCAGTGGTTAAAGCGCGAGTCATTAAGTGGAAAATGAGCATGTCCAGAGGGTCATGGGTTCGAATCCCAGCCATGGCTCGTCCCAAGATGGGAAAAAAAGAAAGGGGCAGCAGAGGGACATCCGGAGTCATGAACCGGGTGTGGCCCAACCCCCCTAGAGTGTCAGGAGATAAGGGCCGAAACACTTGCTTGAAGGGGGCTTCTCTTCTGAGGACTCTCTGCTGCCACGCTCTCCACGAGTTTCTTTCTACTATAGGGGAGTGAATTCTTTTCTTTTCTTTTTAAATTCCCACCACAAAAAGGTCCCAAGGGTTCAGCAACAGACCATGATGCTGCTGTCCCCAGAGTTCATCATGACATTTTCTGTGGACAACGAGGACTGCCTGACTCGGCCTTCCGCCAGTATCCTGGCGCATTCTGGGCATCTCCTCTGCAAATATCCTCATGCATTCTAGGATTTTTTTGTTTCCATAATCCACTGAACGCTGACATGAATTAGACAATCTTTAACATGCACATCTGATAATATATGTGTTCATACACATGGAAGGTGTTCAGTCACTCCCAGATCTGTAAATATACTGACTTGGGAGATCACAAAAATTTTGCCTCATAGTTCAATAACCAGTCATTGAAGCTGTGTCCCTCAGACTAAGACACACACGTACTGACTGTTGTATCTGTGAACACATACATCATTGAAGCTGTGTCCCTCAGACTAAGACACACATGTACTAACTGTTGTATCTGTGAACACATACATCATTGAAGCTGTGTCCCTCAGACTAAGACACACATGTACTGACTGATGTATCTGTGAACACATACATTATTGAAGCTGTGTCCCTCAGACTAAGACACACATGTACTGACTGTTGTATCTGTGAACACAAACAGGAAGATAATCGCCAAGGGATGAATTCATAGCCAGGGGTACTCTTACATCAGCTGGTTTCAGTTCACTTTCAGTCAGTAGAATGATGTAACAGAGAAATCAACACTACCCAGGTTTTGCACTAAACTGGGCTCAGACCAGTTTGTAAATAATGAACCTTTCACTTCAGCTTCTTTCTATTTAGCTTCCTTCCCATTTCTCTATCAGGAAGGAGATATTCACCAGTCATTTCAAAAACGCTCTACATGTAACACATAGCTTGTTGCAAGCTAAACTCATTCACAGTTGTCGTTAAAACAGACCACCACTTTTTTTTCACAAAATATAATTATCTGAGTATGATATCCCTCCCTGGGCTCCATACCTCTCCCACTCCTGCCTCAGACCTTCCATCTATCTATCTATCTGTGTGTGTGTGTGTGTGTGTGTGTGTGTGTGTGTGTGTGTGTGTGTGTGTGTGTGTGTGTATAAGTGTGTGTGTGCCTGCATGCATACATGAGTGTGCATTCTTTCAATTTGTATTGTCCTGTATAACTTCAACAGCTCAGTATGAAAATGCTTAGACATTCGCTGTAACAGTATAACCATTACATTTTATTTTGAGGCGCGAAAGACCTCTAACTTGCAGCAAACCCTGATGTCAGAACAAAAATAAAGACTGCACTCACAAGACGTGGGCAGCTGGTCGAGCTCATTGTGTGGCGGGTTAGAATGCGTAGGATCTTTCTCGTAGTCATTCTTCCTTCTGCCTCTGTTCTGACTGGCGCCCATGTCTTCCTCTTTGACGGAGTTGTTCAGGCTGTCGAAGCCCTTTGCTGCAAAATCTGTCTTTGGCTTGGACTTTAAACAACCCATGGCTGCTGTGGAGAAGTTCTTTTACCCTGTTAATGTCCTAATCCTTTCCAGGTGACGACAAGCGATTGAACAGTTAAACCATGCAGACTCCTGGAGATTAGCCACAGGACATGCACCAGGTAGTGCAAGTGGGCAAGAAGATGATTGAGGCTGCAGGTATCAACAGCAGTGAAATTCAGAAGACTGTGGTGTGAGTCTGCTGCTCATTCTCGTCCATGCTGGGGATCATTTTCCTCACTCTGAAACCCATACATCATTTACGATCATTATCTCCATGCGAATCAAAACAGAAGAGATCAGTTTTCTTACCACACTAGATATTGGATGGTCAGAACATTACACACCATTACCATTAGCACCTGCATCAACACCATTACCATTAGCACCTGCATCAACACCATTACCATTAGCACCTGCATCCATTACACACCATTACCATTAGCACCTGCATCAACACCATTACGATTAGCACCTGCATCCATTACACACCATTACCATTAGCACCTGCATCAACACCATTACCATTAGCACCTGCATCAACACCATTACCATTAGCACCTGCATCAACACCATTACCATTAGCATCTGCATCACATTCTCTTCACAATGCCTCATACTGCCGTATTTCCTCCCACAATCACTGGTTTAAAAATTCTGCTTATAACCATTTCACAGTTTCATATGTCATAAAAAGCATTAAAAAAAAAATCTGTTTAATATTATATTTATTACTGAGTCTGTAATAACTTTTTAAAAATTATTTTGCAAAGCTTCCCACAGCAAATGTTGTTGATTATGTAAAATATATAACAAAGATTGCTGAATACCCATTCAAAGTGCTTCCCTATGAATAAAACAGTGCCATGTCCAAAGTCACACTTATTTTCTGTTTGTTTTCGCTTCATGAGCTTGATCCAACTTAAAGAATAATGCCATATGCCATCAACTTTGCATGTATACAGAAAAACATACATGTTTTGGCAAAGTTTTGATGTTCATCGATCTTTTGACATTGATAATAATACAAGCCCAAAATCAAATCTGTAGCAAATAAAAATAGAGTAATGATTGCAACCAAGAACAAGAAAGAAGTAATCTATCTGCATTTCAATGAAACTGAGACTGAATACCATGTGCACTTATTTCTGTATGAATTAATGCAATACGGATGAGATGTGGACCAGAATATTCTTATTTCATCTAAATAAATAGTTGAAAAATTTCAAGTTTACTCAATTGCCAGGCTCTTAAAAAGTCAACACATTTTCAAATTCCTAGATCTCAAAACCACAATATGGACAACAAAATTATTTCAAAACTATTTAAGAACAACCAATTTACTTTTCAGAACTTCATATTCTTTCTAATTTGAGTATTCTCTCTTACTTACAGAGAAACTTGTGTTTTTGACGCAAAAGTGTTACATCAAAAAAAAAAAAAAAAAATCAGACAGACAGATCTATAACAAAATGATTTTTTCTTTTATATATATTAATGAATGCGGGCATGCTATGCATTCTGAATGGAGCATTTCTTCAATTCATCACCAAAGGTTCCGTGAATTAATGCACTTTCAAAAACATGTTCAGTATTGTCTCTCAATTCAAGACAGAAATGACATTTAATACATATATGGACAGGTCAAAATCTTTTCTGTGGTGTTGTACTTTCAAACTTCTATATATTCATGTCTTCACTCTTTATTTCATCTGATCTCAAAGAAATTAGCAGCATGCCCTTCTCACATAACTACACTTTTGGATACGAATGACTAGTGTCTGTGAATATAATGCATGAAATTTCTGCTGATCCTTTTAAACTGTTTTACAAAGGTGAAAAAAGATCATGTTAAGTTTTACAACTCTGCCAAACTTGAAAGTAATCTTTAAAAAAAAAAAGAAGAAAAGATGTTTTTCCCATTTCTATAGAAAGAGTCAATCTTGTTTATCTTTACCCAAAGTCTTCCATGAATCACACACATATATATGCTTGCACTTCCATGCACACACAAACACACACACACACACACACACACACACACACACACACACACACACACACACACACATCAAATACTTACCAACTGAAATCACAGAATGATAAAAGAAATCTTGTAACAAACCTGAACACTTTTTTGTTGTTGTTGTTGTTCTTGAAAACTACTTAAGCTTTTGTTCACCACTTACTTAACCATTACAAAAAAATTAAAAAAATAGAAGGCTGCTTTCCCAACACAATAATCCATCTGCTTCATATTCTGCTACAATCAAAGCCAGTCTCACAGCAGAACTGTAGGCAATGTATGTACAGCACTTGAGTTTGGTGAATCATTGGGCTTCACCCATTCAGTCTCATGCTGATGTAGAGGAAGTAGGAAGAAGTGGATTGATCAGGTCAGCCCACACAACAGCTTTACAGGATCCTTCACCATCACTCCCCAAACATGGTCCTATGGAAAAGGAAGCTGCTCGTGATGACTGAATTCAATGGCCCTGCTTTCAGCATCCCCGACTCCCCCCTCTCTCTCTTTCTTTCATCATCTCAGTGTTTGCTCTTCCTCTGGCTTTACATGTTGCCCATTATCTTAAATCCAACCGTGTCTCAGTTCCCTTCTTTTAGCACATTGTTGTTTTTTTTCAAGTATCTAGCACTGGTAATTATCTATTTGTGGATTCAGTTCTTTGTTTACAGTTTGTTTAGCACTTTGGTACTGGTTTCAAATTGATTTGCTTTCAAAAAAAGATTAAACTGAAGACAAATGGAAACTGTTCAGAGAGTCTGGGATGGGACTTCTCTAACATGAGCTAAAGACACCGCCAGCACAACATCATGCTGAAAACGGCACCAGAAGGAGCAATTTTTGTATTGGATACCTACAACACCATCTGACTGTGAACTCTCTGCCCTCCCACTGACGCATTTTACATTTCCTTCACTGTGTACTGAGTAGGAAAAATAAGTCCCATGAATACGTGCATGCATGCACAAAGCAAAATCATCTCCAAAATACCCATGTGTACATGACAACAATAAACTTGTAACATGACATCTGATCTATCAATATTGCTAAGGCAGATACAAAGAGGCCATTGGGATGGCACCAGCTTTTCCATATAATTCCAATTGATTCACCACCCACACTATAAATGTCCTGATATTTACAATATGGTGCAGTAAACAGGTCAAGTGGGATCTCAGTCTTGGCACCACTGCCTTTTTAAGATTTCTTTTGTTAGTTTCATTGAATAAATCTGCTCATCTGATTTTGTATACAACCTTTTTTTTCAGCATTAAATCTAAAAAAAAAGTAATGCTATACATTTTGAATTTCAGTAAAGATAATTATCAGTTGTTGTTATTGTTTTTCTTTCCCTTAATCTGAATGTGAGCATATTTCATATCCTGAAATTCTATTCACAAAATGTTTGCAATATTACACTGCCTTGTTTGAATTATTTTATCAGGAGTTTGTGTTGTCTCATTGTTTGACTTTGAAAGGCCTGTTTTCTAAATGGCTGAAAACTTCACAGGTCCCAGTTGAACTGCCTCTGAAAAGTTGATACCCACTGTTAGATGTGGCATTCTTGCATACCCTGTTGGTTCAATGTTCTTCAGTAATGAGTTAGATGTAGCATTGTTGTATACCTTATTGGTTCAATGTTCTTCAGTAATGAGTTAGATGTAGCATTCTTGTATACCTTATTGGTTCAATGTTCTTCAGTAATGAGTTAGATGTAGCATTGTTGTATACCCTATTGGTTCAATGTTCTTCAGTAATGAGTTAGATGTAGCATTGTTGTATACCTTATTGGTTCAATGTTCTTCTCTAATGAGTTAGATGTAGCATTCTTGTATACCTTATTGGTTCAATGTTCTTCTCTAATGAGTGAGATGTAGCATTCTTGTATACCTTATTGGTTCAATGTTCTTCAGTAATGAGTTAGATGTAGCATTGTTGTATACCTTATAGGTTCAATGTTCTTCAGTAATGAGTTAGATGTAGCATTCTTGTATACCCTATTGGTTCAATGTTGTTCAGTAATGAGTTAGATGTAGCATTGCTGTATACCTTATTGGTTCAATGTTCTTCTTAATGAGTTAGATGTAGCATTCTTGTATACCTTATTGGTTCAATGTTCTTCAGTAATGAGCTAGATGTAGCATTGTTGTATACCTTATTGGTTCAATGTTCTTTACTAATGAGTTAGATGTAGCATTCTCGCATACCACATTGGTTTAATGTTCTTCACTATTGAGTTTCTCACTGAAGAACCTCTGGCTCAAATGGAAAAATAGAGAAACAGGGAGGTGGGGTAGGGGGGAAGAAAGAGATGGGAATGGGTAGAGGCTTAGTGGCAATTCCATCTCCTACATCTGCAGTACAATCGTTGTGGACACTTGAATCTAAAGTAAACCAACTCATAACCTTAATTTTTGCCTTCATAAATATGGAAAAGGTTTGGGTTTTTATTAATCTAAAAGTAGTAATTTCAATTTTTACTCTGAATTCTAAATGTTAAAGTTTTGTAATAAACACACACACACACACACACACACACACACACACACACACACACACACACACACACACATCATTGAAAAAAAAAGGCTCAAATGTGTAACAAAAATGGAATACAGCATTTACAGATGTAATCAAGATTCTTCAGCAAATGTAGTAGTAGTAGTAGTAGTAGTAATAGGGACAGGCTATTTGCCTAGGCCTCACGGCCTATATACATCCCCTCTTTGACATCATAATGTGTTGTGCGCATTTTATCTCATATTTAGCTTCAAATGGGCCTCAGTCGTCATAATCCACAAATAATTCTTTAAATTTGGGTATTTCATCCAAAAAATTCTTGAAATAGTTAGTATTTTGTGCAAATTTTATGTTAGTACGAAGTGCATTCCACAAGGGGGCAACTCGGTGTGAGTAAATGTTTTTCCTTTTGTTAGTGCGGCAGTATTGTATAAAAATCTTGCCTTCAGTATTCCTTGTGTTGTTGTTTCTTGAAGGAATAAACAATGAGTCAATGCTTATGTCATCAATACCATTAAATATCTTATATGTCTGGATAAGATCCCCCCTTGTCCTTCTACCTTTCAAAGAGTATAAATTCAAATATTTCAATCTTTGTGCATATGACATATCTTTGCATTCTTTTAATAGCTTTGTTGCACGTCTTTGAACACTTTCTATTTGTTTAGACTGTCTTTTCAATTGAGGACTCCATATTGCATTTGCATATTCCAAATGAGGTCTAACAAAGGATTTATATAGTTTTAAGAATATTTCCTTGTCTAAATAGGAGAAACTTCTTTTAACTATTCCCAACATTTGATTTGCCTTGTTTACTATTTTATTTATGTGTAAGTCAAAAGACAACATAGTATCAAAAGTCACTCCCAAATCTTTTTCTTCTTTTAGTGCAGTTATTTCCTGTAAGCCATCATTATACCTCATATAGTAAGTGTGCTCTTGATTATTTTTACCAATGTGTAGAACACCACATTTTGATACATTAAAATACAGATTCCATACTTCTGACCAGTCTTGGAGTTTATAAATATCATTTTGTAAATCTACGGAATGGGATGTATCGTCATAAAGTTTCGTATCGTCAGCAAATATTTTACAAGTACTATTTAATGATAATGGCATGTCATTTATAAAGACCGTAAATAGTATTGGGCCTAAGATACTCCCTTGAGGTATACCACTTAGAACCTTAACTTTACCTGATCTTTCCTCACCCACTCTTACATACTGAACTCTGTCATATAGAAAACCTTGTATCCATTTTAGTAGATTTCCTGTTATGCCATAAGCAGCCAGTTTAACTAGTAACCTTTCATGTGGTACAGTATCAAAAGCTTTTTTAAAATCTAGATACAAAACATCAACATTATGACCATCATCTAATAACTTTGTCATGTTGTCTATTACCTCAAGTAATTGTGTTACACAAGAACGTTTCTTACGGAATCCATGTTGGCATTTTGCATACAAGTTATTATCTGTAAAATGAGTTACCACTTGATCTCTAATTATACTCTCCAATACTTTACAAGTGACACACGTTAGGCTGACCGGTCTATAGTTTCCTGGTTCAGCCCTTGACCCCTTCTTAAATATGGCTGTTACTTCCGCTAATTTCCAGTCCTGAGGTAAGATACCCGTCTCTAACGTTTTATTAAATAGTATACATAGGGGAAGTGATAATTCTATATTTAGTTCTTTTAAGACTTTTGGAGGAATTTGATCTGGTCCTTGCGCCTTTTTTGGGTTCAAATTGATTAATTTATCTCTGACCGCTTTGGGGGTTACTATTACTTCTGCCAAAGATATACCATCTGAATATGTACATTCCTCTAATTTTGGTATATTAGACCTGTCTTCCCGTGTAAATACACTAGAAAAGAATTTATTTAGAGTTTCTGTTTTTTCTTTATCACTTGTTGCTAAAGAGCCATCAGGATTATTTAGAGCACCAATATTAGTATTTATCTTTTAAATGACCCTGACCTCGAGCATTTTTTCTTTTACTCTGGATCTGGAGTTTCTAAAAATCAATAGTAAGGATAATTTTTTCAAATGTGAAAAAATGAAAGAGAGAGAGAAAATCTACTTTCACTTTGTTTGGACAATTCCATATCTCTCAACATTTTTAATCTTTTAAACAAACAACTGAAATAACTGACAAATCGCATTGTGTCAATACTGTCATGCTGAAAATATCATTCTCATCAAAACTGAAAATTATACAAAGTCACTATGTAAAAAAGTTACAAGTCAACGAGTCATCCTTCACTTCCAGCAGCCGAGTAACAAGGAAGTTAATCTCTCGGATAAAACTCTTCATTCTGGGTTACAAGAACATCGCTTTACAAAACTGAACTAACCAAATGAAAATTCTGAACTCTTCACTGAGACAACATACGCAATGAATCAGATACATATCTGGAAAGCTTACCTTCTGTCACGATAATGTGCGTCTAAATAATACAAGACACGAACCACAGATGAGGGGACTCACGGCAAGTGCTCACGACCCGGCAAGCAGGAAGTTATTTTTTGCCTGTGACTCGGATAGTTTACTGGACCGGCTTTTAGATTTGTCCTGGTGGTTCAAATAAAACTACACAATACAAACGAAGAAGGTGGGCTTTGCTTTCTTTGGCGTGATTTCCAACTGTAATGAGGCTTATCGACAAAATACTCTCCCCTTTGCTAATAATCTCAAATCTACTGAAACAGAATTTGGATCAGTTCTTTGTATAGAAACGGGCAAAATGACATGATAATTAGACAGAATCAGTTTAGGTCAGCAACAAGGAAGTTGGCTGGTGTGTCATATAATATATATGCAAGTATAAGCTGGTCCCGCGAACTGCTGTTTTGAATCAATAGGCCTAAGTGCCTGAAAAAAGAAAACCATTTCAAATAAAACGAGTTTTCAGCAACTTTATCAGTTTCAGTTTCGGACTAACGGTGTAACACCCCAGATTGCCCCCCATCCCAGAATGCCCCCCGGGGGACGTTTCAGTATCCCAGAATGCCCCCCCGGGGGACGTTTCAGTATCCCAGAATGCCCCCCGGGGAACGTTTCAGTATACCAGAATGTCCCCCGGGGGACATGTTGGGTATACTAGAATGTCCCCCGGGGGACATTTATTATTGGGTATGCTGACACGTCCCCCTGGGGGGCAATCTAAAATGTCCCCCCCCCCCCCCATATCTATTATGCCCCCCATAAGGACAAATATATTTTAATCCCAGAATGCCCCCCACCCCAATTCTCTCTCTCTCTCTCTCTCTCTCTCTCTCTCTCTCTCTCTCTCTCTGTCTCTGTCTGTCTATCTGTCTGTCTGTCTCTTTCTCTCTCTCTCTGTGCGACATCTTAAAACACTGATTCTTACTTACCTAACTAGAAACAGACGAAGACAGAGACAGAGGAGGAGAGAGAAATAGACATACAGAATGAAAGAAAGAGAGTCAGAGACAGGGACAAGGAAGAGAAAGAGAGAGAGAAAGAGGCACAATGAGTGGAGAGAGCGAGGGGAAGAGAGAGAGAGAGAGAGAGAGAGGAGAGAGAGAGAGAGAGAAGCAGAAGATAGACACATATACGCAGACAGAGAGAGGAGACAGTCAGACAGACAGAGTGAGGACAGGACAGGACAGAATGAGACAGACAAAAGAGAGAACAAGAAGACAGACAGAAAGAGAGCAAGACAAAAGAGGAGAAAAGCGAGACATCAGACAGAGAGAGCGAGACAGACAGACAGACAAATGACAGACAGAGAGACGAAGAGAGACAGACAGACAGAGAGCAGCAAGGGATCAGACAGAAGGCGAGACAGACAATCAGGCGGGACCAGCGAGGAAAGCCGGTAGGGGGCGAGCTGACAGACAGACAGAGAGCGAGACAGATAGACAGAGAGGAAGAGAGAGAGAGAGATAGTGTGTGTGTGTGTGTGTGTTTTCCGGAGGTGACTCTTCATGGCAAGTGTCAACTTGCTTTAAATGGAGACATTGTTTCTTTAAAAATTAGCAACTGGATGAATGCTAATCAACGGAACATAGTAAGCGTGACGCGTGTCAACGAGTGTCAGAACACAGAAATACGTCACACCTGCTTGTTAGTCCAGGCGATATTTAGGGGCATCTTTTTTTGTGTTATATATTACGGTTTTTTGTTGATCTAACATGATTTTGGGGTGCTGAATCCAAATCCGTTGGAGGCCACTTCGTAAATGTTGAGCATTTTGAGTTATTGCGTAAAATCCAAGATGGCCGCCACCAGATTTGTAAACTGCAAATATAGAGGACAAATGATGCCTGATTGTGATTATTTTATACTGAATTTTGGTCTCAATCAAGAAAATTATTCAGTTAACCAGAATGATTCATAGTATCTAAATTTTCATCCAATTTCAGTATGTTTTATCCGATTTTCGCTTTTCCAAAATGGCTGCCATTGGAAGAAAACAGTGCCTTTCTTTATTATAATTGCCATGCAAAATCAGATCAGTGAAGCCGACAATCTAAATGAAAAAGAACTGCTAAAAGGGAATAGCAAGCCTTCTGTCCTTCCAAAATTGTAGCATCAAATAATTAATGGTTGCATGCGTAGAATAATCAAATACATACATGAACAAAGTTGATCCGTGTCCAGCAGGATCTGGCCTCAAAACGTATAGTAATAACAGTCGTAGTGAACTATTTCTTACAAGTACTGTCTTATCAGAGAGAGTGAATGAACAGCGGAAACTTTAGAATCTACAATATCAACGATCAGTCATATTTTCGCTTACACGCATTATTACAGACGCGCACGCATCCACTTACAGAGAATATACTCAGACACATACACGCACGCATACACTCCAGCACGCACGCGCGCGCACACACACACACACACACACACACACACACACACACACACACACTCTCTCTCTCTCTCTCTCCCTCTCTCTTTAATAGAGAGAGAGAGAGAGAGAGAGAGAGAGAGGGAGAGAGACAGACAGACAGATAGACAGACAGAGACCGAGAGAGAGAGAGGGAAAGAGAGGGAGAGAGGGAGAGAGAGGAAGGGAGAGATGGGAGAGAAAGAGAGAGAGACAGAGAGAGAGACTTACACTAAGTTGGGGGGGGGGGAGCATTCTGGGACGACAGTGATTGTCAACCATGGGGGGACATAACAGGTATGGGGGGGACATTCTGGAATGCCTCCCCAGGGGGACGCATCAGTATACCCAAGACGTCCCCCGGGGGGCATTCTGGGATGGGGGGCAATCTGGGTGTTTACACCGGCATTGCGCGCGCGCGCGCGCGCGCGCGCACATACACACGCGCGCGCGCGCGCGCGCGCATAAGAGAGAGCGAGAAGGGGGGGGGGGGAGGGAGAAAGAGAGGGAGAAAGAGAGACAAACAGACAGAGAGAGAGAGAGAGAGAGAGAGAGAGAGAGAGAGAGAGAGAGAGGGAGGGGGGGGGGGGGGGGGGGGGGGGGGAGAAAGGGAGACAGTTCTTTATTTGCGAATATAATAGCGTGCATTTTTTTTTTTACATGCAGTCCTCGCTCTGCTGAAGCAGGACAATGGCGATATAAAATGATATAAAGCAACGTATATGACCATGTAAAAAAAAAAAAAAAAAAAAGAAAAAAAAGAGAAAGAAAATTAACCCAAAAATGAAGAGAGAGAGAGAGAGAGAGAGGAGAAGAGAGAGAGAGAGAGGAGAGAGAGAGAGAGAGAGAGGACAAAATTCTTTATGCACGAGGATAATAGATAAGCACTGATGTGCTTTTTCACATCCAGTCCTCGCCCTGAGCAGGGTCAACAATGCAAAATAAGATAAGGCAACAAAAGAAGCATGCAAAAAGTCGCTAGAACTAAAATAAGATAGGCCTACGGAAAAAAAAAAAAAAGTGAACAGAAAAAGTAAAATGGGGGGGGGGGGGGGGGGTGGGGGGGGGGAGAGACGCAGGAGCGAAAGGAGTGCAGGGAAGGGAGAGAGAGAGAAGAGAAGAGAGAGGAGAGAGAGAGAGAGAGGAGAGAGAGAGAGAGAGAGAGAGAGAGAGGGAGTGGGGTGCAGGAAAGAGCATGTTTAGAACGATCTAACATGCAAAAAATACCAAGGAGATGCAAGGCAATCGATGTTAAAGCACCAGGAAAAAGAATGAAAATAAAGCACAAATGGAGAGAGAGAAAAAAACAAAACGCATGATCAATGATAGCCCAGTCACCACGGGTTGGGGGGCGGGTTATGTCATATAACAAATCAAGTCATTCCAGCAGAGAGAAGAGAGAGAGAGAGAGGAGAGGGAGAGAGAGAGAGAGAGAGAGAGAGAGAGAGAGAGAGAGAGAGAGAGAGAGAGAGAGAGAGCATGTTTTGGAGCAAACTAAAGAATAGCCCATGACAGCAAGCCGTTTTAGGCCTATATGAATGCATTCCTTACAAAGAGAGCATGCTGTGGAACAAATCGCAGAATAACCTACGTCAGTAAGCCCGGTCATATACATACATTCTTTACAGTTCAGAAAGGGGACGGAAAAAAGATAGCCTTTTTATTCTTTATTTTTTGTAAAAAAAAACAAAAAACTTTGTTTATTACTACATATTCCACTTCCTTCAAATAGGACGGGTATTGGAGAGGAAGAGAGAGAGAGAGAGAGAGAGAGAGAGAGAGAGAGAGAGAGAGAGAGAGAGATTGATTGATTGATTGATTGATTGATCTTTAATACACAAGGATGGAGATATTAGGCCAAAGCCTAGTCTTACAATCTGTCCTTGTCATGCATACATTATTTCAGCACATATCATTCATACTGACAATTCAACATAACAACATGGTAATCTAATTCTACAATGATAAGCAAACAATTCATAAAAGCACTAATGAGATGGGGGATGGTAAAACAGAAGGAAACTTACAAACAAACGAACAAGACTACAGAGAGAGAGGTCAGAGGAGGGTGGGGAAGAGAGAATGGTAGATAGGGGGAGGAGAAAAGAAATGGTAGACAGAGTGGGAGTGGGGATGAGCGATTTTAACGGAGTAGGTGTTATGTTTAGACGATTTATTCAAAGTATGGTTCACAGAAGACTTTGCGAATGGGCGCTAATCATTGTAATTGAATAATTTAATTACTGAGACATGAAATGTTTATGCAAATGTTCCTTGAAAAGTTTTATAAAGTATTCATGTTTTGTAGATTCGGTGGAAGTGAGTTCCAGACATGTGGTCCAGAGTAAGCTAGGCTTGTTTTGTATAGATCAATGCGTGGGTAGGGAAGAAGGAATTTCGTCAAGCCAGAAAAGCTGTTCGATCTTGTAAAAAGGGCATTGATATAACATGGCATAGTATCTGTCAAGATTGTAAACATAAATGATGCCTTGTTGAATTCTAATTGCCTATTCAGAGGAAGTATGTTCAGCGCTTTTAATTTTTCGTCTGTTGTTAGAGATACAGCTGGATGGAGTAGCTTTGCTGCACGTCTATGGAGAGAATTCAGCCTTTTTTGGTGGACGTCACTACTGCCGTCCCACACTGTTGACGCGTAATTGATACGTGACATTATGTGTGCATTGAAGAAAAGTTTAAGCACATTACTGTTGACGTAGCGCTTTAATTGAGATAACAGGAAAAGGTGTTTTGAGACTACCTTGCAAACGTTATTGAGATGAGATTGCCATTTCAATTCTTTATCTATCGTTAACCCTAAAACACGATGCTCGTCTACCTGCTCAATAGAAGTGCCATTCAACTGAAGTTTTAGGCAAAGAGAAGTCAACTGGTGTTTTTGGCGGGTAGCTATAATCATAGATTTGGTTTTGGCTGGGTGTATGACCATTGAGTTTGAATGACACCAGTCTGACACGTCGTTTAGACTTTCCGGGAGAGAAGTTTCTATTGTCTGTAGATCACTACCATTCGTTTGGAGTGACGAGTCATCAGCAAATAAATCTGTCGTGACCTTTTCATCTGATACGGACAATGGTAAATCATTGATGAAGATGCAGAATAGTAGGGGGCCTAGTACAGAGCCCTGTGGGACTCCATGTCTGACAAAGTCTGAAGCGGAAGTTTTGCCATTAAGCACCACATACTGAGTCCTATCGTTCAAGTATGATTGGAATAATGAGATTGTCTGGGTATGGTTCAAGTAGACAGATAGTTTCTTTAGGAGAATGGAATGATCAACAAGATCAAACGCCTTTTTGAAGTCAAGAAAGACAACCCCTGTCATTTGTGATTGGTTCATATTTGAAAGCCATGAGTCACACATTCGTGATAATGCTGTGTGGCAGGAATGATTAGATCGGAATCCAGATTGGAGTGGGTGAAATAGTTTGTTTTTCTCCATGAACTGAGATACGTGTGTGTGTATGTGTCTTTCAAGGGGTTTGGATAGAATCGAAAGTAAGGATATAGGTCTGAAATTAT
Source organism: Conus canariensis (assembly GCA_033310375.1). NCBI lineage: Eukaryota > Metazoa > Mollusca > Gastropoda > Neogastropoda > Conidae > Conus > Conus canariensis. The sequence goes on from CM065726.1 coordinate 5,372,969, forward strand.
TTGGATCCGACAAATCATTTGATTTTGGAAGGGGGATCACTTTGGCGTTTTTGAACGCCTGAGGGAAAACATTAGTTTCAATGGATAAATTATATATGTATGTAAGAGACTCAACAATGTAAGGTAGAGCGAGTTTGAGAAGAAATGCGGGTATGTTATCAGGACCCATGGATTTTTTATTCTTTAATTGCGCTATGTGCATACCTACTTCATGTACAGCAAGAAGGGGAATTTTGACTGAGTTACTGGATCCAAGTTTTTGTTTGCAAAATGATATTAGGGAAGTCGGGCATGTATATTTATTTGGTGCTCTTATAGTCTGTGAAGCTTGATTAAGGGTATCTGATAATGACAGAAAGTGGGTATTAAATTTGTCCGGGGAGATGTTTGTGCTTGAATTTTGTGAATCTGTACGCTTGTTGCGTACAATAGTGTTTATTGCCCTCCACATTGGCGCTGTGGATTTTGCGTCCGTTATCATTTGACTGAAGTAGTCTCGTTTGGCTTTTTCAACTTCGTTTGAAACAAAGTTTCTCTGCTCTTTATATTCGTCAAACAAATTTGCTGCCTTGAGTTGGTCACGTAGTACCATTTCTTGCAGCAGTTCTGGCGTTAACCACGGGTTCATCTGCGGATGCCTAACTCTTTTTTTGATGTAACGGCGCGTGTTTATTTATGATGGTGAGGAATGTTTGGTACCAGAAGGACAGTGCATCATTGACGTCTGAGTAATTATAAGTTAAGTGAAATGGGGAAATGTTTAAGTCATAGAGGTATGCTGCTTCATTAAACTTTTTGAAAGAGCGGTATTGGATGGTCGTGTGACCTTTGGGTGGTGGTTTTGGGAGCCTTAAGGACCACGTGCAGAAAACTGGACAGTGATCACTAATACCAGAATGTACCACTGAAACATCTAGTATTGCAGATTTGTTGTTAGTGTATACATGATCAATAAGAGTCGCAGTTGTTTTAGTTTTTCTTGTTGGGGTTTGTACTAACTGATGGAGTGCATGAAGTGATAGTGTACTTGTCCAAGCTGGTTGTTGTTTTAACATATCAATATTAAAGTCCCCTAACAGTAGTATATTTGAATTGTTGTGACAGATCCAATCCATCATTTGTACAAAGTTGTCATACTATTCGTATGTGGAAGATGGGTGTCTATACAATTGTCCGATTAATAATGGCGGTGATTTGGAGTTTTTTTTAAAAATTTCAATCCAGATACATTCGACAGTATTAGTTTCAAGATCAGTTCTGCGTCGGGTAATGTGGGCAATTGATTGATGAATGTATACGGCAAGGCCAGTATGTTGGGGTTGATCACTGTCGCGTCGTTCTATGTTGTATTCAGGAATGCTAATAAGGCTATTTGTGATGCGAGAGTCTAACCTTGTTTCACTTATGCCAAATACTTGTACTGGATGGGGTGACTGTTTTAAGAGTGATGAGATTTCATGGACCTTATTAAATAAATGATAGACATTGAGATGTCCAACTTGAAGTCCTGGGACAGCGGGATTATGGTAAGGCATGGGTAGTAAGGGAACAGTGGCACAAATCGACGAGGAAGACAGTTTTCACAAAACAGACAGAGAATTATAGGTAAAAACAACAACAACAACAACAACAACAAAAGCAACAACAACAACAACAGAATACAGGTGAGAAAAGTAACGTTTGTGGATAACGCACAATAATGGCAAACGCACAGAAAGAATTTAAAGGTTAACTATTATGCCTAAAACAGATAACAGAATGTATCTTTAGAAAATTCAATTAGTCAGTAAAACAACAAACAACAAAAAAGCAATGGTTGAAGCACGATGTCGAACAAATAGAAAGAAAGAAAACAAAGTATTAAGCTTAAAGCAATGAATGACGATAACACACACACACCAAAAAACAACAACAAACAAACAAAAAAAAAGTTTACAGCGGTGCAAATAAAGAGGATGCGATGAGTGCTATGAGCACAATCCACTTTAGAGCAGATTTAGATGAAGAAAAGGGAAACAAAGCAAAGCAAAAAAAAAAAAAAAAAAAAAAGACAAAAACAAAAACAAACAATTAAACAAACAACAACAACAAAACCAAGAAGAAAAGAAAAAAAAATTTATATCTGTGATTCACGAACAGTTTGTGGCGGTGAGAAAGTAGTCCTGGTCCCAGTGTCAGGAGGTTGGCCCAAAGTTTCTTCTCAGTCCACAAAACGACAGCACCAGCACGAGCCGCCTATTTCACTTCAAAGTTTGCAATGTCAGCCTAAAATGACAATCGTCTTCACACGCCGGTAGATCGGAAGTGTAGCACAATGAACACAATCGATGTTCTGAGCACAACCAAAAACACAAATAAGTGAGTGTTCACACATCCTCAGTGTCCATGAGTAGACCATCTGATATACTTGTTCGGAAAAAAAAACAACAACAACAACAAAAAACAAAACACACACACACACACACACACAAAAAAAAAAACCAATAAGAAAGGAAGGTGAAGGGATGGGGGGGGGGGGGGGGGGGGGTTGAAGGTATGGCTATTTAAACTTGTGGAACTTGTATTAAACATAGTGGAGCTTGCATATAAATTTGCGCTCTCACGAATGCGCGTACACGCGCTTGTATTCACGCGCGCGCGCACGCACGCACACACACACACACACACACACACACACACACACACACACACACACACACACACATACACACACACACACACACACACACACACACACACACACACACATACACACACACACACTATCGCACACACACACTTATACACACGCACATACGCTGACACACACAACACACACACACACACACACACACACACACACACGCACACACACACACACACACACACACACACACACACACGCACGCGCACACGCACGCTTGCATTCACACACACAGACACAGACACACACACAAACATGAAATTTAACAATAATATAAAAATACTGCAATAGAACTGCCGCTCTCTCTATTCTAATATTGACTGCTTACGTCAATTTTTAGTGTCACCTGACTGCCACGTTCTTTTATTCCAGTCTGTTAATATCAGCAAGAACAAACTACCAAGACTAGAACAGTACTACTATCCACCAGTAGTAGATACAGATAAAAATGGTAATAGAGTAAATTGTGCTATCTATATTCATACTGGACTACAGTATTGTGACAAACAATCACCTGTGCCAAGTGGATTACATGGGATTTTTTCATGTGCTGTAACTGTCAGGTTTTCGGACTCCTTAAAAGTAAACTGTGCTTCTGTATATTTACCTAAGGGTCCAGATGAAGCTAATACTGAATGGATGAAAAATATCAAGAATGATAATGACAAATGGTTAGTAGGAGGGGATTTTAATGCTCATTCTCCTTTCTGGGAAAAAGAGTGCACACAGGTCAGTAGTAATAGGTTTGTGGAAAATGTTGTAGACTCAACTTTATGTTTACTCAATGATGGTTCTTATACCAGAGTTCCTGATATATCTACACATAGACCTACTGCTATTGATTTAACCTTGGTTTCACCTAAAATGGCGTTGTCGTGTGCATGGGAAACTTATAGTGAAACTCTTGGGAGTGACCACATACCAATCATCATCACAATTAATCAGTCCCCTAATTTTGAAGACACAAAACCTGATGATACAATCTCAAGATTTGATTATAAAAATGCCAAATGGTCTCAATTTTACAATACACTTAAAGATCTAGACATAAGATTGTCCCCAGATGATGATATTGATACTATGTATGACACGTTTTGTACTTCTGTTCTAAAAGTGTCTGGTTTATGTATTCCTGAATTGAAAAATCAGGGATCCAAAGGGGGTAAACATCTTGGTAATGTTTGGTGGACTGAAGATTGCGATAAGGCAGTCAATGAGAAAAAAAGGTTATTCAAGGAATACGTGCACACTAAGAAAAGTCAAGATAAGAAAATGGTGGATGAAAATTTTAAGGAAATGAAACATTCAAATATACATAGTAATAGAGTTATGGAACAAGCCAAAAAGGATTATTGGGATAATTTTTGCAAAAGAAACACATTCGATCATAAAGATAGTAGAATGGTATGGAAAGAGATAAAGACGATAACAAATGGAATCAAACTCCCAGAATATCCTATCATTCTTGATAATAACAAGTTGCCATCATCTACAGACAAAGCAGAAGCGTTTGTCGACCAGTTTGCTAAAGTGAGCAGGTTAGATGGGTTGTCTGAAAACCAAAGAAAATTCAGAGAGGATAAAGAATCTACCCATGTCTTTAATGATGTATCTGATAACGACACAAGCGACATCAACGCCCCAATTACATTACAAGAGATGAAAGATGCTATAGATTCTCTCCCAAACAAAAAAACAGCTGTTGGAGTTGACTCCATTTCTAATGAAATGATTAAACATTTTCCAGACAATTGGATAAGCATTTTACTCAGCATATTTAAAAAATGCTGGAACTCAGGTCATTTGCCTCAAATATGGAAAGAATCAGTAATAGTACCGATTCACAAGGAAGGTAAACTGAAAGAAAGTATAGATAGTTACAGACCTATTTCATTAACTTCTCATGTCTGTAAACTTTATGAAACCATCGTTTTAAATAGACTAAACTACTTTTGCGATAAGAACAAAGTTATCCCAACAAACCAAGCAGGTTTTCGAAAGGGCAGAAGTGCTGTTGAACATTTGGTCAAACTTACCACTCAGATTAAGCATCAATTTTCCAGGAGACAATCTTTACTAGCAACCTTTTTTGATATCACTAAAGCTTACGATCAAGTGTGGCACTCTCGTTTGCTTTATAAACTTAAAGAGATTGGATTATCAGGAAACATTTATGATTTTCTTAAAGACTTTTTAGAAAATCGATATATTAGAACGAAGGTAGGGAACTCCTACTCTACAAGAAGAAAATTATATATGGGCATTCCTCAGGGGTCTGTTATTGCCCCTTTACTTTTTAGTATTCTGATGTACGATTTACCCACAAAAATTTCTAAAAATATAGAATTAGCCCAATATGCAGATGATATATGCATATGGATGAGGGTGACATTAAAAAAAATGTACATCTGTCAAATCACAAAATTATATTAAAAAGTTACATCAAAAAGAATTAAATACCTTTTCTGCTTACATGAATGAAAATGGTTTGCAAATATCAACAGAAAAAATACACATGATGTTATTTAATACTGGATTTGATCCAGTTAATATGCCTTCATTTCAAGTCAACGGCATACCCATCAAATATACCAAAATAGTGAAATCCCTTGGAGTAAATTTAACATCAAAGTTGTCATGGAATTTTCATATTGAGCATATTCTAACAAAAGCTCGAAAAACTTTAAATTTATTAAAGATTATTAGCAAGCATGCTTGGGCTCAGGACACAGTTACTCTTTTGCACCTTTCTACTGCACTGGTTAGATCAAAATTAACGTATGCACAAGAGGTATTCTTCAGTGCACCCAAATACTTACTGAAAAAACTTCAAAGTATTGATTCCAAAGCATATAAGATGGCATTGGGACTACCAGTCCATGCCTCTTGTACAAAAGCATACAGTGCTGCTGGGATATTACCACTGGAGGAATATAGGAATCTCGCATGCACCAAGTTTGTTATCAGAAGTTCTGCTATAGACAACAATATAGGCCCTGAAATAAATATTAAATCGGACACTGATTTTCCCAAAAGGGCTAAAAAATATTTCATTTCAAACGACTCTAAGAACATATACTTCCTCGATTTTAGAATCCTCAGATATCAAACTAACATCCATTGCAAAAAGATCTATTGTGTCTCCTATCCCTCCCTGGAAACTAATACGAGCACATTTTGATATTGAGCATACAGACCTAACAAAGGCTGAAAATACTAATTTATTGTTATCGAATATCAAAATGCATTTGCATGATCACTATTCCAACCATTTTAAGATATACACTGATGGATCTTTAATTAATGAACATGCAGGTGCAGCATACATTATCCCAGGTCTTAACAAAGAAAAGTCTTATTATCTTGGAAAAAACAAATCTATATTCACTGCTGAGTTAACTGCTATAATTATGGCTTTAAAGTTTGTTGTTGATTACCCTCAAAATTTATTTAAAGTTGTTTTATGTGTAGATTCCAAGTCAGTTCTTACTGCAATGAAGAATTTTAATTTTAAAATTCGACCTGAGATGATCACTGAAATAAATAATTCAGTACATTTCCTCTCAGTCAGAGACACTGAAATAACATTTCTTTGGGTGCCCTCCCACTGTGGGTTATATTATAATGAAAAGGTTGATGTTCTAGCAAAGAGAGGAGCAAAACGATCATCAGATTCACATTTTCTAAACTTCTCTATGTCTGTACAAGAGTGCTATGCTTTGGCAGAAAAAGTACAATTTTCCAATTTTCATTTGATAGAAAGAGAAACTGGGTGCTTTGGGTTACACGATGAAATGAAAAATATTCATGAAAAGTTAAGTAAGTACGATCAAAACATTTATCGTAGACGACAGATAATTTCCTTGATCTGTAGATGGAAATTGGATTGTTTTAAAACAAAGTATGTCAAAAATGTACATTGTATATGTGGTCATAGCATATCAAATGATCACATTCTGTTATGTAACTTAATGAAAAAATTCATTCCAAATACGTCTGTACAGCCTATTCAAAATGTTTTCCTGTCAGCAAGTGAAACATATCTTTTCTTTTTGCGCTTAGCTAAAAGTCCAATTGGCAGATACTTATTATAGATAATAGTCAGTGGTGAGATGAGACAGAAGAGTTATATGTTTTTGTATTTTGGGGTTTTTTTTATCTTTGATTAAGTGGTTTTTCTATTTTTGTGTTATGGAAGTAGATAAGTTAATTCTTTTGACTCGTTGTGTTAACCTTTTTTCCCGGCCCCGATTTTTTTTTTTCCCCCGTCTAATATCACGTTATGTGGAAAGACGTAAAACAAAACAACACACACACACACACACACACACACACACACACACACACACACGCACACACACACACACACACACACACACACACACACACACACACACACACACTGTGGATATGCCTCACACTTGAGTCTCGAGAACACACACATTGTAGGGCGGAGGCAGAATATGGGAAGTTGAAAGTCGGGTCGCCAGAGGTGGAAGATAAGAAGGTGGATGTCGGGTCGCCGGAGATGCAGGATGGGTAGCTGGACGCCGGGTTGCCAAGGATGAGACCGGGGTAGCTGGATGTCGGGTCGCCAGGGGTGGAGGATGGGAACAGATCCACCTGTTGATCCAGGCATTGTAGGTGGCTGCAGAACCGGGGACAGGATGGAGGTCTGAGGGCTGCTGTGGTAATGAACACCAAGTAAGACCAGTGTCTCTTTGGTGTTCACATCGTAGCTGGGAGGTCGGGGGGTGCGAGGACTGCATCCAGCTCTCGCCACATGGTCTTATAATGGGCGTCCTCAGCAGAGGTTGTCTGCAGTATTTTGGGTCGGCGTATTTGAGGCTGTACGCCAGCCTGTCTGTGCCTTTGGGGCTGGGGTGGAGGGGATCGGTGGACATGTCCTTGCGTGGAGCTCCGCTTTTGGTGATGAAAATGGAGGTGTGGTTGGCATATACAATGTTTTCTCTGGCACACACTTTAGTGAGGGTCAAGTTGGAGAGGTGGACGGTCTTTTTGAGAGGATGCTGTCCCATTGGGGGGATGATGGAGGCAGCCAATAGTCTAGCCTGAGGGAAAACATGTTTGATGTTTTTGATCAGCTGTGTCCATGTGTTTTCCGTGATTGATGTATGTTTGCACGTGTTTATTCCAATGTGTAGAATGATTTGCTGTGTGGTGTTGTTGCGTGGAATGTGTTTAAGCCAATGAATAAGATCATCGACAGTGAGACCTGGAACACTGATGATTTGGCTCTTACCTTTGTAAAATAGGAGGCTTGGGGTAATGTTTCGTACGGCTGAGTCTCCTTTAATGACATTTGATATATCAGTGTCAACCCGTAGTTGTGCAAGAAGCTGACGAGGTGATAATGTGTTGTTGCTGCTAGTCTGACCCTGACTGTTTTGAGTTGCATCATTAACCACTATCTTTGATTGTGTGTTTTTGTTGTTCCTGTGGAGGTGGTTTCTGTTGTGGACTGTTTTCCAGCCCATTGTGTCAGTGGTCTGAGTAGTAGTGTCTTTATCTAAGATATTGCTGGGTTTGTTTGGACTGTGGGGGACATTTGTAGTGGTAGACTGTGTCTGCACTGTGGCTTGATCAGAGTGTGTGTCTGTTTCTGAGTCGTTCTGAACCTCATGCTCCCCATTTTCATTAACGTGGAGCAGCATGGAGAACTTGTTGGAGGTGGGGAAGGCGGACAGAGCAGAATCAGTATGGCTGCCAGATGGTGTGGT